>JAMKCH010010684.1:0-26448 GCA_023653785.1 Ophioderma brevispina
CACACAACGAATGAAATGACACGTCAGTCGTCTTGATTTAAATAAACCGCCTCAATGAATACATCTTTTCACCTAAGCGCGCCTAAGCACCTAAGCGAGTGAGTATCTGAGCTCAATGATCCAGGTGCACTATTATTACACCTGGCCACCTCTAACACATACATCAATTTGTATCACTACCGATTAGTGTATATACAAAGCGGCACCACAGTATGTGGAAGAAGCGGAGGCAGCCATTGCTTTCTATTGTTGGTACTCTATGTTTTCTTTGTGGTCGGCAAAACATGCGAGACGATGAATTTCTAAAGATGACGTAACGTTTTGCCTCTCTATCTATATAGAACCTCTTTGTATTATACTGGCTGATAGACTCGTACACATGCGAATGTAGCAAGGACATTTAGGTGGTTTTATTTTAGGAAAATAGTTAGGCCTATGTTCCTTTTAACCTTAAAATTAGAAACTGTGTATTGTTTTTTTTTTTCTCCCTTTTCCCAAAAAAAAAAAAAAAAAAAAAAAAAAAAAAAAAAAAAAAAAAAAAAAAAAAAAAAAAAAAAAAAAGAGCAGCTGCCCCCTGTGCGAAATCTTGCCCCCCTGAAAAATTAGTGATGTTCTGCACATTTGACAATTTACATAACAACATAGGCCTATTATTGTATACTAACATATCGTAATATATGCTAATTGGCTGATTTAGGGCCGCATAAGGTACCAGGCGCATTGTAGATGTACATAAATATAAAAATGTCCTTTTTACTAAATGAAAATACATCAATAAACAATGTACTAAAATAAAAATCTTTAAAATAATAAAAAATAAAGATAAGTTGATAAACTAATAATAATAAAACAAAATTACAATGGAGACAAAAGAAAATAAATTTAAATATAATAAAATACAAATATAAAATTCAAAAGAATTAACAATTGAACAATGAGTGAAAAAAAGAAAACGCTAAAAGACATAAAAAAGAAAAGACAAATAACAAATAAGAGTTTAAAAGAAAAACAATATTAAATTAAAATTAATTAAAAATACATAAAATAATATAAGTTAAATAAAAACAAAAATTATGAATAACAAAAGTTAATAAACAAAAACAAATGTAAAAAATAATTTTAAAAAATGCAACCAAAATACACAAAAATACACGTTGATAAAATATGAAGTTTGTTCAGGAAAGATGTGGCGTGGTATTATTAAAATACTAATTAAAATAAAAACAGCAATAATAAATAAACAATGAAACTTGAGCATAAATACGAACAACGTTAGTAAGTAATTAAAAGTTTAAAAAAAAGAAATTAAGAAATAATCAAAATATCTAATACGAACAAAAATTAATGAAACAATAAAATACTCATTTAAAATGAGCAAAATATGACAAAATATTAAAACTAAAAAGTAATACAAATTTAAAGAAATAAAACCCGAATATTAAAAATGAAAAAAAAAAAAACAAATAAATGACAAATACATTAAAACAAAAAGAAAAATACGAAGAAAAATGTTTTTTAAACAATTATAAACAAAAAATAGAAATGTGACAATAGTGACCCAAAATAAAATAAGATTTAACAAATATAATAAAATAGAGAAAAAAAGGGGAGAAAATAATCAAAAAAACAAAATATACACACAATTTTATAAAAGATAATTAAAAATTAAAATATATTGGTTTTTTTTCAAGTTATGTTTTTTTTTCATTTTTCAATTTGGTGAAAATGAGAACCTGAATTGGGTGGAGAAGGGTTGTGTTAATTGGTGGAAGTGGTGATTGGCAAACACTCTGTAATAATGCGGAACCCTGGGTTGTTGGAAAGAGAAAACCCCGGGGGTAGTTGGCAAAGGGAACTCTGGGAGGTGAGAAGGACAACCTGGTTATGAGGTTTCATCGTATGCATTGACGGTATGCCACTTATATTCGTCAAAGCGCTTCTGTCCAACTATCATATAGCGAATGACGGATCAATTTGACAATACCAAAAAAAGGACCATGGGTAGTTGGGAATTGGCAATATAGATAAAAAGGGATAAGGTGTGGATGTAATGTGGAAATGTGCCCTGGTATAGTTGGAAGGAGGAACCTTGGTTAGTTGGGAAAGGGTCACCCTTGGTAGATGAGAAGGCGGATCTGGGTTAGTTGGGAGGGCGCTCTGTGACAGCTGTGGGAGGGCTCCCAGACAGTTGTGAAAGGGGTCATGGATAGTTCGAAACGAAGAAAAGACCTTGGGACTTGGGGGCAGCTAGTAAAGGGCCCTGGTATAGTTGCAAAGGCGGCTCTGTGGTCGGTAGTCAGACAGGGACACTAAGGTGTGACAAATGTACTAATGCTAAGGTACGTCTGATAAGTTCCGCACGGAACCAAACAACCCTAACCTGGTGTATATGTTGAGGTCAAACCATTATAAGTTTTGTTGAAATTAAAAAATTAATAAAATTCATTTTAATCCCTCGCATTATCCCTGCTAGTACTTTATTTTTGCATTATTAATAAGGCACGTGATTAGCCATAGGTACGAAGGGTATAAGGTCTAAGGATGTTTTTTTTATTCTTACATCCATTCCGATAAATCAACTGACCTTTCAGCACAAATCGACTAAAACTTGATGTTACTATGAAAGGAACAGAGAAAGCATGTATAATAGATATAGGCTGCTAACAAGCCGTCGCACTTCATTAGGACAAAGTGGGGTACAATACCTCCGAACGACGGATTACAAAAAGGGGGTTTCCGTAACCTGACCCATATGGCACATTTTTTTCCGACACAATTATGAATCGGGAAACCCTTCACGGAATAAGGACAGGTTTATTCCGTGAGGTTCCGAATTCATAAGGTGTCAGAAAAAAGTGTGTCAGATGGGTCAGGCTACGGAGAAACTCCCTTACACAATGCGTTAGTAGGACGAATGTTTAAACATACTACTTACATGCATCTTCGATCTTGTCCACCAGAAATATGGAATGCAACCGAGATGAACACTACTCTTCGCTACACTCGGGTTTTCTTTGTAAAGTACAGTTGTCAAATGTCTGTGTATGAAGAAAAGATATAGAATTCAAATCATTGTTAAAAAGGAATGCCAAACGAAACAAAGGCGAGTTTCACTGAATATTAAAAGTCTATAGGCCCTCGCATCAACTAGACCGTATTCACAACTGGACGTAAGCCCCCAGGACATGAGGGGACAAGATGCCATTACATTACAGGAACTACAATACATAAGCTGTCATCGATCCATGTTTAGCGAGTGAAGCAGGGATCATTGACAGGTAATGTATTGTTAGTCTGGAATTGCGTCTATCTGTCCCCAACATAGCTGCTATGGAAGCGGTCTATTATTACCTTTCAAGAGTGGGTTGTCAGGTCTAAAGTTGACATTTTTTAGTCCACAATGAATAAAATGCCACTTCATAAAGGGATGAAAAACCCAGTGCGGAAAAATAGTTTTTCAACTAAAAATTCATAGGCATGGTGCCTCCTTGTTTTTTTTTTTTTTTTTTTTTGTCAGGTTCGAAATAAAAAATAGTATAAACACAAATACATAAATTAAAATAATGAGTAACCCCTCCTCCCCCCCCCCACGAGTTGTTCTGAACAAAGGGCGTATCAGGTGATAGGAAGTATGTTTGCACAAATTTTTGCCCAACATTATGGAACTTTCTACACAAATAAATGTGCAATTAGCCTCATTTGTGTCAAAAATGTCTCAAAAATCATTTCGGACACAACGGACGACGACCTTTGGGGCCAGGGGATCAAGGGAAAAATGTTTCATTTTGATTACATACTTTCGCAGAAGTAAACATTTTTCCACTATAAATAATAAGAAATTTTATAATTGCCATTTATGGTTATGGCATGTAAGGTTTTTGCACATTTTTATGAAAAGTGAAAAAATGCCATATCATGTCTTTCTGAATATCAGTGATCAAGGGACATACACTATGCTTACATTGACTCAAGCAATAGGCATTATGACGAGTTAATCCACCTGGGGATTTAAGCGACAAAGGAATTAATTCAGATCCCCGTGTTTAGTTGGAATGCAGAGCCTCTGTTACGGTCCATGCCAGTTGAATAGATGTCAGGTGTTATAGGCTGGTTATCCCCGCCCAGTTTTGGTGAGTAGGACGTTTCACATAGAAGTCTCAAGTACGCAAATGAAGCAGTGCCTTTGATTCCGTCATGCACTGTAGGATGTTGTGCAGTAGGCGCGGGACGGAATCAATGGCAACTCTTTGTATACTTGGGACTTCTCATATGAAACGTATATCCAGTTTGGATTGAGCTCGCCTCGTTCGCGATAAAACATATCTTTGAGTTCTACTGTGATTCAATAATTTTGACTGTATATTTAATCATTTATTGAAAAAAAATGACACCAATGGTAAACAAGGTCACGGTGGATATGTTCCTTGGTAAGCTGTGACCTTACAATTTCTGTGCAGAACCAAACCAATAACTTTCTTTTCAAAATTCTCAAATATTTTTAAAAAAAAAAAAAAAATATTTAGAAAAAATACAAAAGAGGGGGGGTGGGGGTCTAGCGACTATGCTAACAAAACGGTAAATTAAAAAGAAAATGGTGGGTTACGCGACAAATTACTGTAAGTTAAGTTTGTTTCTGCACAAAGATGTTAGGTCACAGTCTCGCCAAACAAACTTTTCTTCATGATTGTTTGTTCATCTTTGTTTCTTTCGGAAAAAAATGATGAATTATATGGTCAAAGTTGATTGAACGCCAGTAGAAGCCTAGATTTAGTTATTGTGAAAGGAGGACGAGTATCTTGTTCTGTCGTTCATGAAAAAAAAATAGCTCAATCTTAATCTGGGTGGTGATAGTACCTAAAATCTTTTTATCTGGAAGTACCAGAGCCATGGATTATTCCAATAAGTTTTGAAAAAGTAATTTGGTAGTGCTTTATACTCTGCATACCGAGCGGATTACTGGATATCAACAGTGCTATTATTGTGCTCGAGTCAATGCGCATGATGTATATCTACTGGTTCACTGATATTTAGGAAAAGAATTTTTTTTATTTTTTTTATTTTTTTTATTTTTTTTATTTTTTTTACGTTTTTCTTTTTTTATTTAAAGTTATAATTAGGCAATATTAAATGCGCAGGAATCAGTACTCGCCGATATGCGTAACAATGTCCTTATGCAAGCAACTTTCTCGCACGTCGGAGGATTGTGGCCGAAATCAAGCTCCAGGGACCATGGACCAGTCCTTATTATTAGCTCATAAGGCAGCTATTCAATATTTTTCTACTTCAAATACACAATCTGATGGTTTTTTATGATTCCAATCTCAAATCTAAAATACAAAAAAATCATTAAAACTCAATTTTGGTTTCCTGGAGTGTGATTCGAAACCCACCCTGAGATAAAAACAAGACGAGCGGACCCACAGACACACGCCACGAAATCCAAGCCGGAAGGAAGTAGTTACTTTGTAATACTTCAATATAAACAGTAACGATTTAAGCGCACACAAGAATAATGAATAGCGCCCATATGAGACGAGTTGAAAAATATGCTCCTGGAGCATGATTTCGGGCCAAAAATCTCCAAGAATCATCTTTCTCTCTCTTTGATCCCCTGGAGTATTATGACCACGGGGCCAGTAGCGTAACGGGGGGGGGGGGGTAGCAATGGGCAGATTACTACCCCAGGAGCTTTGACCGGGATGAAAAAGCTAGAGTCATGTTTAAACCAGCCTTTTTCTATGTGCGGCTATTACTGTCAAAGTATCTCAAGACTTAACAAGGTCTCAAATACAAAGAAAGACGTCAAATTCACATAATTATGAACAAGGTCTCAACTACAGAAAAACGTGTCAAATGCAGAGAAACATTGTTGTCAAATGTCAAAAGATCTCAAAGATTAAATAAGGTCTAAATAACAAAAAGACGTCAAATAATAATGAACGAGTTCTCAAAGAGCTCAAAACACGTAATGGTCTCGACTACAGAAAAAGGTGTCAAATGCCAAAGAAACATGTCAAAAAACCGTGACGTTCCAACATAGAAAAAAAGATGCAAAAAGCAGAGAAAAGATGTAAAAAAACACGTTAAGGTCTCAGCTACAGAAAGGGGGTTTGCTAATGAGATAATGTGTCAAGACACGAACCGCTCTCAAATTCAGAAAAGGTGAAATGCAGATAAAACATCAAAAACACGCAATTGCTCTAACTACGAAAAAAGATTGTAAATGCCAAAGAAAATATGCGAAAAAAACGTATAATGGCCTCAAACTAGAGAAAAGAATGTCCAACCCTGTGGTTATCAAGGCCGATGTGAAATACAGGTAGCAGAACTCTTGAAAGTAATATTCATACCGCTGCCTTTATCATGTTAGATCTAGGTTATTATTTTCGTACTGAAGAATTAATTTGGTGTCAAAATGAGCTGAGAGTGGTAGATCACGAAGTATATTACAAACTTGAGGCACGGAGTGATTTTGATGAAGAAATAGGACGGTAGGCACAAGCATCGTAATGCGTTCTGCGATTATTTGAAAGTACGGAACACGCAGTGCTTGGAATTATCGCAAATACGAAACAAACTGTGTCATGAACCTTGCGGACATTTCGAAAAAATAATAAAAGGCGCACCGATTTAGCTAATTGTTGATACCAAATTTTGGGGTGGTGTTTCGAGCTTACTTTTCGAGCTACGTCCAAACATATTATCGAGTCAATACATAGCAAAATACTTAGAGGTCTGCTACCTACACGAAACGGTCAAACTACAGAAGAGGGTGTTTCAATTAGTGCGAGAAACATGTCAAAAGCACGTTAAGGTCTCAAAGCAAGTCTCTTTTTCCAGCTACTGCCGTGTCACTTTCCCATAGGCTACTCGGTATTAAGTATAGGTCCGTAAGGACATGTGTCTGTAGGTCCGTATGTAGATATGTAGGTGCGTAAGTGAAGGTGTGTAGGGTGAAGATTTTTTTTACGTATTATATCAAACTTTGAAAGTGATGACGTCACTGATGACGTCATTAGAGGACTTTTTAAATTTAGATATAGTGATTTTGGGTATATGTTAGACTTCCCTATACAAAAATCCCATAGAGAATATATAGTGTGTATGCATATGAAAGATTTCTTATATTTTTGTTTTTTTAATATTCATTTTTTTTTCAATTTTTTTAATTATTTTGTATAAAAAAAATCGAACCTAGGGCTTTTATTTTTATTTATTTTTATTTTAATTTTTATTTATTTACTATTATTCATTTTTGAATTTTTTGCAATTCTTTGTATTTATTTCTTTATATTTATATTTATTTATATTAATCTTTTATTATATTTATTTGTATTTTCAATTGATTATATATATCAAGAAATTACATGGGAAACCCTCCAAAAGGATAAAAGAAAAATCAGACGAAGTCCCATCAAAAAACCAAAAACAATAACAAATAAAGATATAAATAAAAAAAATAAACAAATAAAAAAACTAAATAAATAAAAATAAATGACTAAAAATAAAATTAAAAAAAATAAATAAATTTATAAAAATAAATTAATAAAAATAAATAGATTAATAAAATAAATAAATAATTGACTTATTTTTTCACATCTTTCTCTGCATTTGGCATCTGTAGTTGGGACTAACGTGTTTTGACGCTTCTCTGAATTTCACACCTTTTCCTATAGTTCAGGCCGTTACGTGTTTTTGATGTTTCTCTGGATTTCACACCTTTTCCTATAGTTCAGACCGTTAGGCCATGTTGTTGATGTTTCTCCCCATTTCACATAGTCTAGTGCCCAACCACAGAACCCGGAAGTATCGTCCACACAATGTTTTTTGATGGTTTCTATCTCTTCAAGACCTACTGATTCAGGATCTGCATGATGCCACTGCAGCACCGTTGAGCATTTTGAAATATCCAAGACGGCCGCCAAAATGGCCGCCACGGCACATAGAAGGCCATATCTCAGCTCCCTGGGCTACTATAAAGCCGGTTTTGGTGGCTTTGGCTAGGTTTTAGGGGTCAAGGAAGTATTTTCTGTCATTATCTAACATCTCAAATCCTTATTTACATTGAAATCTAAGATGGCCGCCAACTTGGCCGACACAATGCCCACCACAACATACAAATAGTTATATCTCAGCTTCTGTAGCATTTATGAGACTGGTTTTTGTGGTTTAAGTTTTAAGGGGCAAAGAAACCCTTTGACATTAAACCCTTCTGTTTGTATGGAAATTAAAAAAAAAAACGGTTTCTGAAATGTCTATATAAATCCAACATGGCCGCCGATCACACTACTAGAATAGCTTATAATATGAAGATCAGGTAATTGTCTGTAGGACTTGTACAGTAGACAATAAGTGAACATGTTCACTAGCTGTGTTCTCACTGTAAATTTAAACCGACTCATCTGAGTGTGTGATTCAAGGAGCAAGGAAGACGATTCACCTTTACCCGTTGTAGGCAATGTGTAAAGGTCACAGTTTCAAGTCACACTGGGAATGTAGCTTTATATATAAGTTCCTAAGTGAATAATGGCAAAACCTCAATATGAAATATCTTAAAATCTATGGCTGAATACTCAAAATTAAATGTTGAACCCCAATTTTCACTTATTCTTCAGGTTCTTCCTCTTTATCCTCCACCCAGTTTGTCCATCTATTTTGGCTTTTAGCTATCCTATTCCACTCACTACAAATAGTGCAAGCCAGCTGGGCCGGAGAACATCTGCATTTTGCTATAGAACACGGAGGATCAGCTTTACAACCACAGTGAATCAGTTTATGTACTTCAGGAGGTGCTGGTGGAACATCAATTGGTACTGTCATAGACGTACGGGACTTATTTGGTTCGTCTTTGAGCCATCCATAGGTGCATGGATCCAGGAGGGCCAAATTAAAGGGACTGTACAGGACTTCGTCAATGTCTCCCTGAAATACATCATGGACAAATTGAGTCAAGCACACGTGTATCTTTTATTCGACCGCTACTATGATCACAGCATCAACACCAACGGACAACTTGTGCATCCTGGTGGTCTTGTGACGGGCATGCGGGAGCATGGCTGCCGGGTATCTGATGTGAAGCCCCCGATGTCTGGACAGGGACCAGTTGCTAACCGCCTTAAATCCAGAGAGAGTTTCTTAAGCAAATCCCACCCCTTGAAACAGTCTCTAGGGAGTTTGAGGGTGTCCCATTGTGGAACATGAGGCTTGCTATCAACCAAGTGGCGTCTGTTGGTTTTCAACCTAGTGAGCGTCTTCCGCCTCTGGCTGGCTCCTCGTGGGCTGAGTGGCGGTGTCTCGGCAGGTTGAAAACTGTTGCCGGCCAATCCGGGGTTTCCTTGCGGAGGTGGGGCTGCCTGCAAGTGGATCGGGACGCTACATGTAGTTGCGGAGCTGCGCCACAGACAACGGACCATCTCTTGGTCTCGCCAATGCTGGAGCTACAATGCACAGACAAGAACCTTGCAGAATTCAGTGAAGCAGCCAGACATTGTACACACCTCTGGCTGGATCATATTTGAGAACCACTGTGTTTGGACATGATAAGAATTAGAAGCAGCATTAGGGGTAGTACTTGAAGTGGTTGTGCTGGTTAGCAAGCAAGTAGGCATCATGAACTCAGTCCAAATACCCCTCTGCCACCTTAGCAGGTCGACCTTTAATGTTACTTGGAACAAAGTCCAGATTATCAACCTAATTTGTCAACAGCGAAGAGCCTACAAGCCTCCAATACCTCAACTTACCACAGACTGGTAGTGACAGGAACCAACTTGATCCCAATGAAGACAACAAGGGGGCTTGGGATACAGTGTACTGATCTCCAAACAAATCTTGGCTGATGTTATTATACCCCAAATGCCTCAACTGTTGCCAATTAGGCGACCAGTTGCAACAAAGTAATCTGTGATGACACCGATGTTTTCATCTTGCTATTATACTTGTGTATTGTCAGTAAACTCACTTTGTCAATTCTTGATGGAGGGTGCCAGCCTCCATGATAGACATTGGGGCAACTGCCAATAAGCATGCAGAGATAGCGCCACAACTGCTCACAGCTCATGCTTTGTCTGGTTGCTATACCGTAGCTCACATTGGGGATTGGCAAAGCAAATGTAGTTTTTGAAAGGCTTTATAAACTTGATCAGCTTGGCACTATTGTTGCCCAGATGGATGACGTCATTATAGATGCTACGGCATTTACAGCGTGCTATGGAAGCAAAGCTAAAGGGACAATGTTTGATGTTTGATATGATAAGTGATTGTCAAAAGGGGCAAAAAGACAAGCACCAACAACATCAGGGGTAAAAGCCTTGCCACAAACTACACAAACATTGGCACAGAATGTCAAGCATGCCCATTAGCAATTATGTATTTGGAAGGCATCATTAAATGAAGACCCACCCGTCTTGGATCCATGCACCTATGGATAGCTCAAAGACAAACCAAACAAGTAAGTCCTTTACACCCATGATAGTGCCAAATGGTGTTCTACCAGCACTTCCAGAAGTACATTCACTGTGGATGTACAGCTGATCCTCCGTGATCTGCACCAAAATGCAGAATGTTCTTCGGCCCAGCTGGCTTGCACTATTTTTGTGAGTGTAATAGGATAGGCAAATGTCCAAATAGATGGATGAACTGGGCTGCTGAGGAAAGCAGTGGAGAGGTTGAAGAGGAAGAACTGAAGAATAAGTGACAATTGGTGTTCATCATTTAATATTGAGTATTCAGCCATAGATTTTAAGACATTTTAAATTGAGGTTTTAGCATTATTCATTTATATAGTCACGTTCCCAAAGTCACTTGAAACTTTGACCTCTCACACATTGACTATAACGGGTAAGGGTAAATCGTCTTTCTTGCTCCTTCAATCACACACAGATGAGTCAGGGTTTGAATTCACAGTGAGAACACAGCTTTTGAACATGTACACCTATTGGCAACAGTACAAGTCTTATCATGCCTAAGGACAAGTGCCTCTTCGTGTTATATGTTATTCTAGAAGTATGATCAATGACATGTTGGATTTATATATACTCTGGGACATAATTTCTTGGACATAACAAACGCGCGTGTTGATCTTTGCGTGTACTGCGTAAACGTGCAACGCAATTGTGCCCCGTTTTGGCGGGAAAGCGGGCGTACGTTCCAAATTGTCCAAGAAATTATGAGCCAGAGTATGGATACTTCAGCAACCATTTTTTTATTTCTATATAAACGAAAGGGTTTTCATCTAAGCTAAAGACGTAAATTATTCTTTGCCCCCAAAATCTACTCTCATAGCTGCTCCAGAAGTCGAGATATGACTTTTGTATGTTGTAGTGAGTTATTTCGGCAGCCATCTTGGATTTCAATGTAAACGAAGGATTTCAGATGTTAGATAATGAGAGAAATTACTTCATTGACCCTTAAAACCTAGCCAAAGCCACCAAGATCTACCTTATAGTAGCCCAGGGAGCTGAGATATGGCCTTGTATATGTCCTGGCGGCCATCTTGGCGGCCATCTTGGATATTTCAAAATGCTCAAGGGTGCTGCAGTGGCATCATGCAGATCATGAATCAGTAAGTGTTGAAGAGATAGAAACCATCAAAAAACATTGTGTGGACGATACTTCCAGGTCTAACCAGAAATCTGAGTTTGGGCACTAGACTAACACCTTTTCCTATAGTTAGATCGTTACGTGTTTTTGACATGTTCTCTGCATTTCATACCTTTTCCTATAGTTCAGACCGTCGTTGTCTGCATTTCGCACCCTTTTCTATATAGTGGAGACCTTTATGTGTATTTCACGTTTCTCTGCATTTGACACGTTTTTCCATACAGTTGAGACCGTAACGTACTTGAGTGTGTTTCTCTGCATTTGACACATATTTGTAGTTGAGACCTTTACGTCGTTTTGACACGTTTCTCTGCACTTTACACATTTTTTCTGTAGTTGAGACCTTTTCGTATTTTGACGTTTCTCTGATGACACCTTTTTTCTGCTGCTGAGACCATTATGTGTTTTTGAAATGTTTCTCTGCACTTGACACCTTTTCGGTAGTTGACATCGTTACTTGTTTTTGACATTTTTCTCTGCATTTGACACCGTTTTCTGTAGTTGAGACCCTTACGTGTGTTTGAGATACTTTTGACAGTAATGGCCGCCCATATTTTTCTGTCTGCTCACCAGTACAGAGGTTCCCGAAACTATGATCGTTAAATTCATCTTACGCATGGCTTAAGATTTTGGTTACGACCATGGTTGTAGCGTTCCGGAACAGTGTACTTGAGATGGTCGTATAGTGGGGGACTGTAGTGCACAGATCTTAAGCGAGTGTGCAAATCTGGATAAAATTTTGAATTTTGGTATACAAGTACATTATGCATTGATAATAAAAAAAAAAATTGATGGAAGCACTTGCCACATCCCTTTCATGGCACCAGCTTGAATTTCAAGGTTACACAGGGGTAAAATTTTTCAAATGTTCTGATTGTGTTGAAAAGCACACCATGACGTTTGTCTGGTTACTAGGATTCCAAAAAGGTATAGGTTACTACCTGTGACTTATAGTTTGGAAATTATGTGGTAACAATTGTCAAAATGGTAAAAAAAGGTAAAAAAAATGGTAAAAAAAGTCAATCTTGGTTTGTACAGGGGTCAAAAAATCAAAGTTGCTCCAATTTTTATAACAATGTAGTTCAAATTGTTGGTTTAGCTCATAGAGTGAAATATAGGAATACTTTTGACTATCTTACGTGTTTGGTTATTAATCAAAATGGCGAATAAAGTCAACAGCTATTGGATTCTATTGCCCTGTGACCTATTTTGTTGGATAACATGAAAACTAAGTATAGCAGATAGGGCAAATTTTCCTTATTTCAATCCTTTAAGCTAGGGAAACAATTTGCACCACATATTAACTGAATCAAAGCAACTTTTAACTCTTGACCCATGTACACACAAAAATTGACTCTTTCGCCATTTTACAGTTTTTTCCCTATAAATCCGGAAATATAAGCCATAGATAGTGTAAACTATACTTTTTGGAATCCTTGTAACCAGACAAACACCATGGCACAAACAAACCTAGCCTAGCTACTCTATTGAAGCTGTAGGGCCTACAAAGTTCTCACCCTTTTTTTATTGCGTAAATCGACTCTAGTCACCGACGCTAGTCACCGACGGCACTTCACGCCTGCGTAGTACATTCCTATTTATGCAAATAACCAGAAGACTTGCTAGTATTTATAACGCTCGATCAAGCCAAGGCTGGCTGACCTAAGTTTAATTGAAAAATGCAAATGGTGCGCTCGCAGGCGGAGTGCCCATCTCTCTGTCTTTGGCGTTTGGGCCAGACTCCCTCATATAATGCTGCTATGCGGGTTCGCCACTCCTCCCGCACAGCGAGTCTGTTTTGCATTCCCAGCATATGCCGGTGTAGAAGTAATTATCGTCCGGCGTACTCATAGTCCGGGAACAATGGTGAACAATAGGGCAATCGATTCAGTTGACTCTTCACTCAACATTAGTTTCACGCTTTATTCCGTTATCGTCTATGGAGCCCCGGACTGTGGCTCCCGCCGGACTATATCTGCTTTCACACCGGTACCCATTTATACTCCTGGGTGGAGAGAGGCAAGCGAGATAAAGTGCCTTGCCCAAGTGCACAACACAAAAAAAATTTCGACAGCGGGGCTCGAACCCCGAACCTGCTGCTTATGAGGCGAGCGCTGATCTAACTGCACCACATGTGCCCCAAGTTTAATTGAACCGCGTAGCTTTATACACGCAACCTAATGCAGTAAATCTTTGTGTGTACATGCATGTCATGTATACCATGCTTGAGCACGCCGCAAGTGAACCTGCTGAGTCAAAACACCGTCCTGCGCATATAATATAACAGTAATCAATACTCCCATTGCATTTCCCAATTAAAACTTGGTTCCACTGCCGGAAAAATAGCCATGCATATTTGCAATGGCAACGTAGTAAACGTAAATGTTACCCTGTATAGATAACACAGTATGTTCAGGATTGACCAAAGTGACACCGTCACAAATAGTATATCTCACTAGTCAAATTATATCAAGCATAATCTACGATATTTAGGAGTACTTTTTGAACCCTCAATTTCTTGGGTTGACTCATAGCGCAACGTTACTAACACAAAAACAACAACAATGGAAAGTCTGATTTGCATTCTGTTTTCAGCTTCCGATAGCTGAGACAATCCTGGAATTACCCATTATTATTGCGCATATATTTCTGACCACCTGAGGTCTGAAAAGTCTCTCGAACGTCATGAACACATTTGCCGAATTCCCGAAATCTTCCCAAGCAGTATCACAAAAATATGACTTCACCATGTCGTTAATGAGCGGCGCTCTTCATCCATCATCGCAACCAGTTGCGATTAAGTTTGCGCTTTTCAACACATTCGGATCATTTTAAAATGTTGACCCCTGTATAACCTTGAAACCTAATCTGCGGTCCATTAAGGGGGGGGGGGTGGCAACTGCTTCCATCAATTTATGGATTATCAATGCACTCTAAAAAAAATTACTCAACCTTAGTAATTTTTTACTCCTTATGGTAGTTAAAAAGTCACAGCTCTTTTGTTGAGTAAACTTGACTCAACAAGGTTGAGTAGCAGTTTTACTCTTCCTTGTAGTAAACATTTTACTCAGTAAAATAGTCAATATTTGACTCAACATTTGTTAAGTAAAATTTTACTCCGCTTTACTCAACAGTTGAGCTGTGACTTTGTTTACTCAACAGGGTGATAAAACTTTACTCAACCCACAAGGAGTAATATTTATACCGTATATTTGAGTAGATTCCTTGCTCAACCGTTCAGTAACATGTTTTGACTCAACTGATGTTGAGCACACTGTTTGTCCAACTATTGAGCAACATTAATTTTACTCAAATGACATTGAGTATTACTTTGGATACAGGTATAACGCAAAATGTTTTTCATCAGAAAGCTACAGGTTGCTCACCAGGTTGAGTAAACTGGCTTGTTCAGTACACTCGAAACTTCCAGATATTTTGACTTGATTTCTGTAATAGAACTACTCTTTCAAACATCAAAAGGGCACAAGCAAGATTTACTTAACTTTGATATTCTTGGTGCTTGTTAAAAATAACACAAAATCCACTAGGACATATTTTCATTACTTTTACCTTTTTCTTCGAAGTCCCTGGTGGTTCAAAATCATGATATGTGTATAGATGCACCTGCACGTCGTGTAGTCGTGTATCGATGTACATGCACCAGTAAAACTATAGTTTATAAATTTGTCAGATTAATTGTAAATACCATGCCGGTGTAAAGAAACTGAGTGTCCCCCTTAAGAGAGTGTCCTAGCTACCATAGCAACATGTACGGAATAAACCGTGACCTTGTAGACGAGACCATTTGAGTACAGTGTTGAAACAAATGACGCGTACAGCACTCAATGGAGAACACAATAGACTGATGGGTGGTAGGACACTCAATCACACGGGCACTGTGTAGTAAATACACCTGCATAAATACAACCTATATGTTTACTGAGCAATAGCGAATCCCCATAAACAGTGCTCAAGTTATTACAGGAATCAAGTCACTCGGTGAAAGGTTGCCGAATTCATAAGCTTCATATCAAGTACCGTAGACATATTCCGGTTACGCCGAAATCTCACCAATTTCACAATCATGACAAGTCCATTGCATCACCACAATAATAATTATTATTATCTGATTATAACTTGTTGGTGTAAAATATCAGAATGGCCAGCTGGTCAGCATTTCCACGAATTTTTAGAGTGTGCTAAGCTTAAAGTACGTGTGTGCAAAAAATTTGTTGTGAAGCGCACACTCCTCTACTACAGTCCCCTGCTAGTAGGCAAATTTCTAGCAATAAACCTACGACATTCTTACTCTTCAATATGTTTTTATTTGATTCATGCTTTACTTCTTTTTCATCATGGTTATTAATTAGTTTAGTATATTTAGAAATATTAATTATAGTAACTATTTCAGTTAGTTATATATCTACGAGTGAGAGCTGTTTTTCATTCCTGCGACCAATTTAGATGTAATCCATACTCTACTTTGTTCCTTTCTCTTTGTTTTAAATCTGAATTCTGCAGGGCACTTTTATTAAAAAATAATTCGTTTCATATGGGTTTGTCAAACGGTGAAACTCAATTTCGTGTTAAACAACATGTAGCTACCATAACTTATCAGGTAAAATGTACATTTTAAACTTAATTACTGCAAGATGCAATAGATGCTAAACTTGCTTGGCACATGCACGGTATTGTAAAGATTTAGGCTGGTATTCTGAAAGGGAGACTAACTTTAGACCCGGGTTTAAACCAGGGTTAGTCCTACAAGAGTGGACCTTTTTTCCTTCTAACATACTCTAAAAATGTGCTGTAACGGGTGAGAAAATTCCTTTTGGATGGGCCATTCTGTCCCATCCATGAGGAATTTTCTCACCCATTACATTTAACTTTCAGAGTATATTAAAAGGAAAAAAGGTCCACTCATGTAGGACTAGCACTGGTTTAAACCTAGGTCTAGAGTTAGTCTCCCTTTCAGAATACCAGCCTTGTATCCATAAATATAACAAGGACTAGCTAACAAGATGTTCCACGTAGGTAAATCCCGGCCTTAAAGGGACATAATGCATGAAAAAATGACGTAATGAAAAGGACCCGTGTAATATAATATGCAGGCATTTATAAAGCAATTTACACACAGTGTATCACAGTGCGTACAATTATTATTATACGCTGCCGTTAGGGAACTCGTCACAATCATGCATTTCGCTTCATCTAGGAGGCTACTCAGTAAGACATACCTTACAAGCGCACATGCCTATCACACTTAGATGTAATATACCATAAACAGCTCCCAGAGTTCGCTTGGGTCGACGAGGTAATGCGATTAAGTATTCTTTGCCAGGGGACACAGACACCTGGACATCAGCGGGGCTCGAATCACGATTACAAGGTCTTATGATCATGAGTCCTGGCTCGCTCTATCAGTTGCGCATACGTGCTCACTCCTTCTGAAATCACTTCCACGGTTTGAAAGCAATTTGGATAGTTACATTCTGTAAAAACATGGGCGAGTAAAAACAGGAAAGGAAGTTCCGGGGGGGGGGGGGGGGAGGGGGGGGGGAAAGGTGGCATGTTGTGGCACTTTCTGAACAAGGTGATGACATTACTGCAGCATTACCAACTTGAACGCATCTTTGTTGTCATCACTGATCTCTACACATGGGATAGCGGGTCAGAGCGCCGATTGAACCTCAGGAAGTTGGTTTTGACCTATACCATATGGCGGGAAACAATACATACACCTTGTCCAAGAATAGAACATCTGTGTGAATATGTGCACCGGTAGGTGTATGCATTTTTTCCGCCATATTGTATAGGTCAAAAAAACCCAACTTCCTGTTGTTTCACTCGGCGGACCAATCAATTATCCATGTGTGAGGTTCATGGTTGTCATCAGCTCACAGGACCATTGCTATTGGTTATGTGCAATCCCGGATATCTATCTTTCCTTGCCAGATAATTATCTTACTACACGCCTAAAGTACAATGCCTGGAATCCCGTGTAGAAGTAACCATTGTCCGGCCGTACTCATAGTCGGGAACAATGGTGTTACAAGAGGGCAAGCGATTCCGTGACTCTTTACGCAACATTAGTTTCATAAATACATCACTGTTGCTTGGGCATACTCCACCGCTGATACGCTGCACCAGTATGGAGTCACAGCGCGTACATTCACACAAGATTGATGTCGTTCTGAATGATGCAATGAGACTTGTTAGGGGTTGCCTTTTGGCGATGTCTGTAGAATACCTTCCAATTCTGTCTGGCATACTTCCTGCAAAACCTTAGGAGGAACCCTTCAGACGATCAAGGATCGCAAGAAATGTGATGAACCTGGGAGCCTAAATCCCCCTACAACCACCCTTTGAGGATCATGAGAATCCACGGAATCACTTTGCTACCCAGTCCATGACACTGCAGTCACAGTATCCTATCGATCATCCTGGATCAATGACAGCTGGTATGCGCAATGGTCATCCTCTACTTTTAACTTAATAAAGCAGTTTGTGGACAATCCATCTAGCAAGCCCAAAGGCTGTGACCTTGATAGGAAAGCATGGGGTCAACCTCAACAGACTCAGAAGGGCGTTGTCGTACAAAGACTTCCTTCACCAGATCGGAGTAGAACCTTCACCAAATTGCGATTGTGGAGAGCCACAAACCATTAGCCACATATCGATGACTGTGAGGTCTACAAGTCCCCAAGAGAATCCACGCCTGATCAACCTGGATGATGAAAAGATCATCTGGTTAAAGAGGATCTTCCACTGTGATTTGGACTTGCACGAACGGACGAACGAGTTCCGCTTATTCCGCTTATCGTCTATGGAGGCCCCGGACTATGGCTCCCACCGAACTATATGCGGCTTTCACACGGTATTTAATGATAAATTTGAATTGTGTCGCAAAAACCATGTAGAGAGTACGCTGTAGATGCTGTCAAAGGATGTCACATAGTAGATGGCACACGTCATCCAGTTGCTATTACTTCAAAAGGTTTGCCAAGTTTGGTTTTGTCCTTTCATGTGTTCAAAAACACCACAAGAATAAATTCCCACTTGTTGTCTGATCTCAATCTTTTATGGCAACTGGTTAGGGGCAGCTTTTGTCAAAATGTGCCGGCCAAATGACAATTTTTCAAAGAAAGCTCTTCGAGGAAATGCCGATATCATGTAACAATGAGTTTTTTTGGGTGCTCTAAAAGTGGTCTTGTGTTATTGATATGCTAATGCATAAAAGTAACAATAATTTACTTAAGGGGTTTAAAGGCATTTAATGGGGTTACGGGATCATAAACTCTTAAAATACATGATTTGTGAAGCCTTAAAAGAAGGCCTTAGAAGAAAACTGCCACAAGCGCGAAGGGTAGTTCTTGCAAACATTCCTTAAACGGCGAAGAAGCGGGCGCATGGCGCCCCTACTACACCCCAGACCGCTTCTTACGTTACATTCGACCCATACCTTACCACATGGAAACCTTCCCGATCGAGACCTTACCGTTCTAGAGCCTGGCTAAGGGGCATATCCACGGCCCCAAGGACTTCACAAGGATAGTAATGTGATGACGCGAAGCTCTGCGGTGACAAGGAATGCTCATCTACGTGACCTCGACGATGGTTGATCACTGCCCCATCCCAAGGAGGCCATTGCTTTCAAAAACTGGAAGGGACCCGCAGCCTTGTTAGCTCCCATGGACTAATCCTCAACTGGGGAGTAGCCTCCCACCATCCAAGACCCCTGCAGTCCTGGCTCGGTCGGAAGCAGAGGGAGGGAAGTGTTACGGGAAGTAGAGAGACAACGCCATTCGTCTGTGCTCACGGGACATCCTCCCAGGCAGACGGCTTTAGCCAAACTGTGGTTACGGCTTCTGCAAAGTGGTCCTCAACAGACTCCATCGGCCTCTAATCGACCTTTTTCCAGCGGCCGGGAACAACCAGCTCCCGACATACTGTTTCCTGGGGGAGCGGACCAGAGATGATCAGCTGGAACAGGATCTCGGCATATGAATTTCCCCGATAGCGATGATAACAAGGGTGCTAGGAGCTCTGCGGATCAGCCCAGGGAACATGCTTCTAATAGCAACACACTGCCCCAGACAGATATGGTTCCCGAAAAGTCTCCCTCTCACGGTGGCGGAAACCGTTGTACATCCCAGGCAGACGGTTCTAGCCAAACTGTGGTGAGTCTTCTTGGCCTTATCGCCAGCCTCAAGCTGTCTACTCCAAGCCCCCCCAATCGTAGAGATACATACAGCTTCAGGTTCCATCCAAGTCAGCCCTGAGAGAGACCGGATG
This sequence comes from Ophioderma brevispina, assembly GCA_023653785.1. NCBI lineage: Eukaryota > Metazoa > Echinodermata > Ophiuroidea > Amphilepidida > Ophiodermatidae > Ophioderma > Ophioderma brevispina. The sequence continues at coordinate 19,894 of JAMKCH010010684.1, forward strand.
TCGAAGGAGATAGACGTCTCTCTCCAAAGTCCACCACGCCACCAGTGGATGAATTCACCCCGGGCGGTCAAGCTTCCACGCCCACCCATAGTGGACACGTACAAGACGGGCTGAGGAGGTCACGGGAAGGCTGGTGATTGGCAGTTGGTCTTGTCCTCCAGCTATTGCAAAACATCACATCAACTTCTGGTAGCTGTGGGCGGTCTGTGGCATTACGGCCGCCCTACTTCCCAAGGTGCAAGGACACCCTACGCTGGAACAACCTCAACAAGCAGGGGGTCCGTTCCCCGAAACTCAGTCGTGTAAATCTAGGTGATACTATGTCTGAATGAGGGGCACAAATTTGCCAGTGGGGACCAATTGTAACTTGGTATGAAAAAGTATGTTATGTAGGACATACGCATGAGTTTGTATGCAAGTAGGGTTACGCACAAGTTTGGGGAACGAGCCACCCTCCTGATTCTTGTCAAAAGCAATCAGCTGCTGATATTGTGGGCCAGCGCCACAGATTAGCTCTCGAGGTAGTCCATCTCCCGGGAGCAGGCAACATTCTAAGGGGGTACCCTACGAGAATTGGGAACAACCCTGCCCCGACCAAAGGTTAGGGGGCGTTGGGGAATGGCACCTCAACATCAGTGTGCAAGGTCGTCTTCAACAAACTCGAGTGCTCTAATCAACTTTTTGGCAGCGGCGGGAAACAACAAGCTTGGACATTTTACGGTTCCTGGGGGAGCGGGCCATACGGAGTTTGCCATGGACGCAATGGCGATCAGCTGGGAAACAGTATACGCATATGGTCCATCGATAGCGTTTTGATACCCCAGCGGGCTGGAGAAGATCTCGAGATCCAGCGGGTGCAAAATGATTCTAATAGCCCACACTGACCCAGAAAAATACTCCTCTCACGGTGGCCGGAACAGTTACCTCCCGATGAGGACCGGGACCTATTGATGAACCCGTGTTGGTAGTCCGAAGAACCAATGGGGAACCAATAGGGCAATCGATTCAGTTGACTCTTCGCGCAACATTAGCTTCACGCCTTATTCCGTTGCCGATATGGAGCCCGGACTATGATGATACCTGCCGGACTACGATTACTTTCACACCTATAGTTCCTTATAGCGACAATTCAGGACCCTTCACCGACCGTATAGGGCGACTTTAATCAGATCCTACAGGCAGCAGGGCTGATTTCTGAAGAGGATGCTGCCCTGGCAGAAATGGCAAGGCATCCTTTTCAACGACAAAGATTACAATGTCCAAATAAGGGAGTCCCAAGACAAACAAAGTCAAACTCTTATAAAACGCCCTTTGGGAAACGTAGCAGAGTTCCTCACATGAGTTTTCCAGCAACTAGGGACCAGCGCACACTCCATGAGAGCCTGTCGCACTGCCACAGCTTCTGTCCATCTTGGCCTCTTAGGGGGATCAACCGTGTCCAATTCACCTGTCGTGAATGATCTCTTGAAGAGAAGGTTTCACGAGTGTCCTCACAGGAAGTCGCTTGTCCCAGCAAGGGACTTGAACAGGGCCCTGCACCTCCTAGCTGAGCCCTAGTTCAAACCTCTGGATCAAGCCAACGTGGAAGACCTTACCAGGAAGATGGCGTTCCTAAATCATGACTATTCTTATTTGTTAGAGTATTTTTCCTATGATTTTGGCCGCCATTTTGAAAAAGCGGCCTCTATCATTGAAAACTGTGACTGAGAATTTGACCTGAAGCTGAAAACAACTCCGTATGAGTATAATCTGGTCCACATTTGAAATCATGCTCAACATATTTTCTGAAGCACTTTATAAGCGAGCGCGAAGCGAGGCTCTTATAGACTAACGAGTATACACGTATTGAAGGCTATTGAAAATCTATAGTCTGACAGGTTACGAAATGCCGCGCCGACCCTCATTTGATCCCCCTTTTCGTTCTTACCATTAACTCCCACGGAGTTAAAAATCGACGGGTACCGGACAGGGATTCGCCATTTTTAAAAATTGTAATATTGTAATTTTAATTTGTAGTCCAATATTCAGGAAGTAATTTATTTTAAATCTTCATTCTGTTGGATATTTTGTTTTCTCGCAAATTTATTTTTTATGTACTTGTTTTCTAACCTATTAAACCTATGATAATGTTGTGCTGATGTTTTAAAAATTATGCTTGGAATAATTAAACAACACGATATTTTAAGATGCTCAAAAAATTTGGTACATGTATATATATTTCACCAATAGATGGCGCCCGTTTAAATTCATAATTTCTTCAGGAGAGGGCGGCCAAGAATCCTAATTTTAGACGTCGCCATTGGTTTAACACGTAAAAGCGAGATCTTGACGAAAAATTCTGAATTTTTTATAGGTTGTCAGGGCTGGTTGGATTACGGCAAACAAACATTTTTTTGACCAAAGCTGGCATACTATTCGTCTAGGAAGTAGAAAGAATAAATCTGCTGGATTTGGGCATTTGGGATTTCCAAACGGTGATTTACGGAATTCTTGCGTGCATTTTCTATGGCAAATATGACAGAATGAAAGTGTATCTGAGCGCTCGCTTCTCAGGTTCTACCTGCATCATCTTTCATGACTACTTTTTTCTTTATAAGTTTTTTTTATCATATTGACCGCCATTTTGAAAAAAACGCCCTCAATTGATGAAAACCGTCATTGAGAGTTTGGTATTAGGTTGAAAACAAAATCTGTGGAATATGGGTAATCAATAAGGTCCACATTGAAAAAAAGACTTAATTTTTCTGAAGCACTTTATACCCGAATATTTAATTTTTTATAGCTTTTTTACCATTTTGGCGGCCATTTTGAAAAAGCGCCATCAATCGATGAAAATCGACACTGAGAATTAGACAACAAGTTGAAATCAACTCCTTATGGGTTCAATAACAAGGTCCATATAAAATATCAGACTAGGCAAAACTTCTGAAGTAGTTGACGTGTGTCCCCTGACTAACACCTTGCTTTTCTGTTCCACAAACTACCACCTCCCCCCTGGAACTCTTCCTATTTTTACTGTTTTTACAGAATGTACACATCCAAATTGTTTTCAAACTCGTGGAAGTGATTTCAGTAAGGGTCCTTTTCATTATGATTTAATTCTTTAGTTGTAAAAGAGTTACTTATGTTCACCTAGATCATGCTCAGATTCGGCATTCTAGATAGTGCTTCTACACCGGGCCCTCCACCCTCTTATGGGCCATTCTTCAAAAAAGGAAACCTTTTTGATATAAAAAAGTAATGCATTTCAAAAATATCTTTAATTACACGTTAACCATCCTTCCAGTTATGATATTTTAAACAATGTGTTTAAAACTCAAACACCCTCATTTGCATAACTGAACATGTTTAAATTTGGGGTAAAAAGTGACTCAGAGATTATTAACCATTTTGCTGCTTTAGTGTTATATGAGCAGCGATGCATTTTTTTGAAATATTGCTAAAGTATTGTGTAGGATTTCAATTTTTAAATTATGTTAAAAATTACCAAATTTATAGGAAATAGGCAAGTAATTAACCAAAGAAGTTTTGATTGACTTTGTGGTGTCCCACACGTTCCTAAAAACAATTTAGGACCCCACCAATAAGCATTTTTACTAAATTAACTGAAATGAAGGAATTTCATAAAATTTTGGGGAAAAAAAATGGAAAACATTGTTTTTTGAGAACTTAGCGTTTTATATCTATGCCAAAGTTCATTTCTATACGGTTTTTTCGTTTTCTATTTACCGTTGTTTGAAAATTGCTATTTTGAGATGTTGACCAACCCAATATAAGCCTTTGTGTTACATGAGGGTCGATTTCCATGAATAATTTACTGAGTAATGTTTTGCCTTTTGTTATGTGTAAGTGTAAATAAATGAATATTTAATTTCTGCTCAAATATTGGTTTAAAGCAACTTTTTTATCTATTTTTTAAAATTCTTCGTTAAACATAACAGAGCGCGTGGAAATAAACGATAAAAAAGATGTATCGCAGTACATTAAAAATGAGCTATATATATAAATTACCCTAGGCTGTGAATATTTTTAATATCGATAATTATCATATGGTTGGGGAAAAATACGGCTGTAAAAAAAAGTATAGGAACAAAATCCTTTATTACCCTGGGCCACTCAGGTGGATATGATGCGTGAACATGGACTTACAACATGCACCCTAAACAATAAGTATTTAACACCACTAAAAAAAAATACCCTAAACAAATATTTTTGTCTGTTGTTGTACACTAAAAGAATATTGTTTTCAGCTTTTTTGCTATCGTAATCAAGTAAGCAATGCACCGTGTCATTACTATACCCTTTATTATTAGGCATCTGGTGTGCAATACTGCAGTGCGAGTAGCGCGTACCGCCAACACTGACACAATACGCAAAATATTGGGCAAAACTGCTCAAGCAACAAAAATTTTTTATTAGTTTTGAAGTCAATTTAAAAACTATTTTTGTCAAGTCAGCTCCTCTTGAATATAATAATAATATGCGATGACTTTTTCGGTTGATAACAGAAAATATCGCCCTCGCCAAGAAAAATCAGGCCTCGCCTCTTCCGACCCCCCTCGCCTGATTATTTGATCTAGGCTCACCTAGTCATCCAATATGATATAATTATCTTACTTTGCTGACAAGTTTTTATCTTTTTTTTAATCTTGTTCAATTTGAGTACCGTATTAACATTCCCTAAACACGTACATCACAATTTAAGGGTTATGAAAAACATTACCCTTTGCCATATTTTTGGATTTTTTTTTGAGTTGACACCCTGTTGGAAAAAAGAGACCCTTTTTACGCGTTTCTTGTTCACGCATCTTACCCAACCCCCCCCCCACCCCCCCCCCCCCCCCCCCTTTAAATACAAACTGCACCCCCCCCCTCCGGGTTTAAGACATAGTTTGGTCACCTCCAATATTTATTGATCAGACAATACCTTTTGGAACTGAGTGTCGGATTTTAGTTACATTATTGCAAGCTGAGCGCCGCTTAGGTGGTGTGGTTATCTTACTTTTTGCAGTACATAAATGTCTCCACGCAAAGGGAAGGCCCCAGTTCTCCCACTGGCGATAAATGGAGATAAGGAAGGCCTACTTGGTTTCAATGTCAGAAAAAACCATATGAATTTTGGAAAGTGACGGGGATGTGTAAAACCGGTATCAAAGTAGGGGGCTATCGGTAATGGATGTCTTTTTGAAAAAAGGTCATTCGGTACTAGTAACAAAGTTTTCTTTGAATATGGGATTATGGAATCAATGGGCCCTGGTTCTGTCATGCAAAAACAAATTAAGCAAAAAATTAAGTTGAAAAGGTGAAAACAGACTAAAAAAATGAGGTCATTGGGTACTGGACTATGGCAACTCTGGCAGTATGCTGCAAAACGGGGGTCATTGGGATACAGATGGAAAAAAAGGGTCATGAGGTATTGGGACGGTCAAAAAGGGTGGTCATTCGACTTACACATCACAGCCTACTAAACCATATGGGGAGTGCCATTCCGTGCTAATATCGTGTGTGTGTGTGTGGTGTGCTGTGTGATGTGCCGAGGTAGGGTACAAAAGAGGTGTAGATATTTTGCATACCCCCCCCCCTTACAGGGCATATCAATAAAACGCAACAAACTTTTCCAATTTTTTGCGGGGTAATGTTTAAAATTATTCCAAAATTAACTAGTGACATCTTAAAGCGCACAAATTCACTCTTTTCCAATGATAGGTAATTTATTCATGTGCAGTCATGATTAACGATTAATCAATGTTTTGCACAATGGGACATAGTCAGCTAGGGCCAAGTTTCAATACAAATTGTATTTTCAAATGGTATGCCGGATTAACGGTTTTGCATGAGGATAGTTACAGGTGTGTGTAACGTGAGGAAATGTTGCAGAGATTTCGTCATTGACCGAGGTCGCCGCCATGCAGGCAAGACTGTCAACTTTTCTTCTCTCCGTTATCTAGCGTTAATTTCTCTGAGCCATTGCTCAATTTTTATTTAAGCCCTTGTAGAAAACCAGACCACAAACAAAAAAACCAAAAAAACCCAACACCCACCAAAGAAAAAGCAGGAGCGAGGCGCTCGAGGAGGACGACAAAGGGATAGCGCAAGTCGGGAACAAACCAGAAAGAGGAGCGGCCCCGGCGCAGCCTACTGAGCGGACGTACTGGGGGTAGGAGATCACACAAGGTCCAGAGTGAAAGAGGAAGAGATGTTTAAACGAATGGAGGGGAATTGGAGGTAATTCCAGGGACTGCCCTCTGCTGCTGTGGTGTTAAGTACATGCCATGCTCGACTGTTTAGCTTCTTTGAAATTTTCCGCCACGTTTTACAGCCATTGATGCTACAGTTCCGTTACGCTCAATCTGCCTGTAAGGAGTGGGTTGAGGCGTTCGGAGGGTGGGATGAGACGGGGGACATGAGGGATTTCGTTAATGCCGCGCCTTTTAAGGTTTATTGAGTGTTTAGTGCAAATCTACAGCTTCAACTTATTTGGCAAGGAAATAATTTCACTATTCAATTTTCGGTTTCTGTTTCCACAATGGCTTCCTGTTGTGTAGCGCTTGTGTT
>JAMKCH010010685.1:0-29045 GCA_023653785.1 Ophioderma brevispina
TTTTGTAAAAAGAACCGGAATTTGACCGCTGTATTTTTATGATGATATCAAAGCAGAAATTACAGCTTTCATTGACACCAATTTTACTTTATAAGTCCAATAGTCGACAAGATATCGCCTAAAACATTGACGGCGCATTAAGTGTTTGAAAAAGGCAGTACTTAGTATCCCACTTTTTTGCCGGAACTATATATCCAGTGGGTACTCCCACCCACCCTCCATCTCGGGTTCAAACAACTATTACGCCTCCCATCGACTTTGTAGAGAAAATTAATGTTTACTTGGGCTGTATCTCGAGGTACCTTACGTTTCAGAAAATGAAATTGCAGAGTTTGTCACAAGACTTTCTTTATAACATATTCAAATTTGATTACAAATTTCCCGTAATTTGCAATATTAGCGATTTCTCGGAGGTTAGTAATTTCTCTACTAAAATTATCGACCGAAAAACCGGGAAATGCAGTATTGGTATTGCGCCAATAAAAAAAATAAGCTTAGCTCAAAACATTTGCTTTCAGTAATGTGTCATGTCATTTAAAGCGTAGGCTACATGAGCGAAGAAGGGTTACGCGGTAACGTCCCGAAATGCCACAAAATGAGGGGCAACGTGGATCCAGAACGATCCACGTGCCATCTGCGCAATGCTATACGCTTGCATATGTGTAATATGCATTGGTGTAAAAAATGCATTGCGCGCGCACACACCCACACCACACACAACACAGGCACCACAGATACAAACACATCAACTCCAAACCGCCTATGGATGGTTCCAAACAACAAATCACGCGATGAATAAAAAATTTACCCGAGTAGTAATAGCATGACAGACGGTTAAGTAAGACTTATTTGATGAACGATGTTTGTTAATAGCTTCACAATGGGGTTATAAATTGTTGCCAAAAGAGATACTTCTGCAGATCCATTTCAGCGGTTACGAAATTGCGACATCGTACATTTTGGTAAGTATTTCATTGTGTTTTCGCCATGTTTCTCTCTATTTCGCTTGCCACCCGCTTTTACATATTATGAAGTTGATGGAAGGTTTGGTTAGTGCACTGAAAAAATGGAAAGTGGTAAGATATGAAACACCAAGTCGGTGTCAAGCTTGTTGGTTGTAGTTTCTGGTGTTGAATGAGGCTTAACACGCTCGTTTGGAAGCAAGCAGTTACTATGAAGCACAAATTAAAAAATTATCTCAAAATATAAAAACGTTTACAAATATTAACGTTTTGGTGTTAATTAACACCAGAGGGTTCAGTCCCGTATTGATTCCACCGGCAGTGTTTATAAATTGCACCAGTAGTGTCAATTGGCACCCGGTAGTGTTAAACACATAATTAACACCAACTGTGGTGTAAAAAGTAACAGGGAATCAGGTTATCTAACGCCAAAATTTGTCTTAATATAACACTAAAATGGTGGTAGTTACCAAAATGGTGTGAATCTTTGCAAGGGAAAGTTGGTGATCTCGACCTCGTTGCACGACTAAAAAGTGTAGATTTTTACATCATTCGAACCGTTGGCAAAAGTTTGGATGTGTGCCATGTGGGAGATCGATATACTCTGAAAGAAATTTGGATTTTGTGTTAACGGACAGCCAATTCCAACCACCGGGTGTCATTCTCTCCAAATTGCACCAATAGCGTTAATTGTGATCAAATTATCACGAGCTTCTACTACTGACTAAATGAATTCGAAGATTGTATTTACAGTGTATTGAAAATCTGGAAAATATAACAACTCATATTGTAGGGATATTGAAATTGCACAATTAACCATGGAGCTAGCAGACATTTGTAACAAATATGAAGTACCAAAAAGTTTGAGTGATAAATATGTTGACAGACTGGTAGGGACCCCTGAAACGTGATTCTTAGTGCAGCAATTGGGGCCTTAAGGAGAGGGGGCCAAGACAACGTTTGTTACCGGGGTCAAATTTTTAAATTGATCCCTCATGTTGAAAAGTATACCATGTTATTTGTCTAACAGTAAGGATTCAGGACAAGGTATAGATTGAACTATCTACAACGTAAAGTTTAAGAGTTATAGGCTAAAAACAGCAAAAATCAATAAAAAGGTCAATTTCAGTTGGACAGGGGTCAAATTTTAACGTTGCTCCGATTTAGATTAAAACATGGTGCAAATATTAATGGAGGTCATGGATTAAAATAAGGAATAGTGTGACTGTAGGGGCACATAAGGGCAACGTACCTGCATTCACTGGGGCTTGACCTTGTTCCCCCTACTTTCTTAAGCAAGTATTGAGCCACTTAAAACTATTCCTTATTTTGATTATTGAGCTACACTATCTAGATCACTGTATATTACAGTTATAAAATTACAATGCAATACGTTTACAACAAACTGTAAAGTTGTACAGTAATGCACCGTAACATTTTGTTGAAGCCATTTATGGATAGGCTACAAAGTTACGGTGTTCGTCAGTGCCTTTTTATTCTCTACACATTCACCATCTCTCTGTCAACTAACTCACCATAATGGTTACTGTTTTTAAGTGTTTTTACTTTATTTTAATTTATTTTTCAGAATATGCAATTTTACAGGAATAAATTGGCAGAATCGCTACCATCAAAATACTGCAACAAAGAAATACTTTACAGTGTAGCAAAATCGTCTCAAAAGCTGTCATATGGTGGTTGTTAGGTACAGTAAAACAGACGAATGCAGACGCAGCTGCTTGACCCAATGCAATCTTCTCTTGATTTTCGGAGCCAATTTGTAGCAGTGGGTCACAATTTGAAAAGGATATAAGAGGAACATGCAAGAGCCATTCATTACTCTTCAAAAAATCAGGAAAACTTATTGCGGGATCTTTGCATATAGGCCTTATATTGAAAGTGTGAGATTGTGACCACCACTCATGCGCATGGAGCATGCGTTGTGGCAACCGTTCAGAGCGGAGCCATTCATTATATTGAGTGCAACAACAATAGCAGTAGCGATTTATTCCGTAAAGATTATCAATGATGAATTGCAATTCTGGCACACCAATGGACCAGTAGAGAGAAGGACCACCAAAAACACACTAGGCTCAAAGACCCTATCACGTTGCCGACCTTTTGTTATTAAATCTCACCAGGCCCGTAGGCCGGATATTTTTGGGGGGGGGGGGTGCGGATTTTCCAAAGGGACCTTTTTTCCAAAAATGTGGACCTTTTCACAATAAAGGGGGTGTAAATTTGACAAAAGTGACTGTTTGCCCAATATTGTCCTTTTTGGACCAAATAAAGCATAAACCCCTATTTTTCCTAGCTCGCTTCGATAGCACACACAATTTTGTGGACCTTTTGAAATTTTGGAGATTTGGGTGGGTACATCGCACCCCAGCACCCCCCCTCCCCCGGCTACGCCCTGAAACTTCACCATGATCCCATTACCGGCTTAAGTTAATGACGAAAAATCACCCTCTCAGCAGGAGGTGACCGGCCTTCGCTCTTCGAGGAATGCGGGGAAAATTGTAAATGTAAATCATTATGGCAAATGAAAGCAATTGAGAGATCAGGAAAAAAATGTTCTTAAATTAAGGGACAACGTCCCAATAGAATGCATTTCATCATTTAAATATTGCTGATATTAAAGCAAGATTAGAAACATTTTTTGAAGAGGTCCCATTTTGTCAAAAAAATGAGATTTTTACACGGTTGCCTTGGTAAATGGCTAGTAAACTATACCTGTGGAATGTTAAAGGCTCGAACATTGTCTGTGGTCAAAACGAAGGAATTTGTTGTAATTAGGAATAATTATTATCGGGGATCCCATAATAATTCAACGGCTGCTGGAAACGGCCTTACATGTGAATAGACGGGAAAATAGGCGCCATTTACGTGTCTCCGCTCATCCATAGTTGTTTTATTGGTTCAGGCATGCCAAGTTAGAGGTTATCTTCTCGAGGTGGCACTATTTAATATGGACGGACATAACAAGTAGCATTTCCAGCTCTGCCGTTAAGTCCAATCTGGGATCCAAATCGAATGACAAAATCGCTTATTTTATGGATAAAATACGCAATTTCTTGCATTCTCGTTCGCGGTGTAGTTTCCAGACCATGACCAAAGTAACTGTGCCAAAATATCAACTTCTGAAAATTGGGGCGCTCTTGCTACATTGCTTACCCCTGTCTACTTGCAGCATTTTTTTATAACAACACACCTCCTTGAATTGTCTTAGTGAAACATCCAATTTCTATAAATTTGGTACCAACAGGGTAGCTTAGAGTTATTCTTTATCTGGTATAAATATGTAGAAACTAATGAGCAATGATGACGTCACTATGGGAAGCAAAGTAATAACGTATGAAAATTACGCATTAGGAAGAAACATGATATTTTGCAAATTTAGAATATATAAGACTGTAACAGTTAAACATTTTCAATCACGTAGAGAATTATGACGCGTCATGACATGTTAGTCGTGGTTACTTTTTGGAATGAAAGGAAAGAGGAGGACCTTGCTATCTCAGCGATTGCAACTAAATCAAACTGTGTGATTATTCCACTGGTGTACTAGGTCAGCGGTTAGTGTTAAACACGCTAAGCGCACAAGAGCATAAGTGCATAAGCAGAGCATAAGAGTGCACAGAACATCGCATAAGAGAATAAGCGTGCATAGTTCAAGAATCTAAGAATAACCGACATACGGGGGAACATAAGCGAATAAGAGTGCATTAAGCATGAAATAACCGTATATACGGCACATAATCGCATAAAGATAATCACATAAGAGATATATCGCATAAGAGTGCATAAGCTTAAGAATAACCGTATATACGGAACATATCGCATAAGAGTGCATAAGCATAAGAATAAACCGTATATACGCAATTATCTGCATAAGGCATAAGAACATCAAGAGTGCATCAGCATAAGAATAACCGCGTATGTTCGGAGCATACGCGCATACGAGCATAGACGCATAAGAACCAAAGAGTTGCATAAGCATAAGGGAATATACCGTATAATACGTATCACAAGCGCATAACATCATAAGGGGTGCATAAGAAAAGAATATAGGGATGTACGGGAGCATTATGCGCTTATGTCTGAGTATGCGCAAATGCATTATAATGCCTAGTAAATACAGTTATCTATATGTCCTTCTAGGCTTTTTATGCGCTTATGCTCCGTATACTACGGTTTATCTCTTATGCTTATGCAAGTCTATGCTCTTATGCGGAGTATATACGTTATTGTAATGCTTTATGCGTTTTAGGCTTTATGGCCGTTTATTATGCATTTATGTCTATGCGCATATACGATATTCTACGATTGATGCAGTCTTATGCTCTTATCGCTTATGATGTAAACATACGGTATCTAGGGTCATGCACAGTCTTATGCGCTTAAAGCGCTTGGTCATACAGTCTTATGCTCTTAATGCGGCTTATGACCGTATATGAACGGTTATCTTAGGCTTATGCGGTATGCTTTATGCGCTTATGCGTTTACACCAACTAGGTGTTGTACCCCCCCCGAAAGGTGGGGGGGGGGGGTCGATACAACACACTATCCATCACTTTGGGATCACCCTTTACCTGTCCTAATACCCCGCTAGTGTGTATTTGATGGGCGCATTGAAAGGAGGCATAGAAATCATTGCAATTACATATTAAAGCAATATTTCACATTTTTTTTTGAGAGCGCCCCAATTTGCAAAATGATGAGATTCTGTATCGGTTGATGGGAACGGGCGAGTAAAACTAGATCTGTAAAGGGATATGTGTCGCAACCAAACGAAGGAATTTTTACTAGAATTATTAATAACGGCGCTGGAAAACGGCCTTCCATTATGAAATAGCCTGGGAAATAGCCCCATGTACGTATCTACGCTCATCCAAGTTGTTTATGGTTCAGGCAGTCAAGTTGAGGTCATTTCTGACGTGGCGCGATTTCATTCCATGGATGGACAATTTAAAATTAGCACTCCAGCTCTGCCGTTTAAGAGCCCCAATCTGGATCCCAATACAAAAATCGCTCATTTCTCTAAAATCTCATTTTGGGCAATTCTCGTCGAAGTGAAAGTTTTATATGATCAATACCAAATGACTATGTAAAAATATGCAAAATGTGAACTGGGGGGGCGGCGCTCGAAAAAGGTGCTAATATTGCTTTAACTCATTGACACCGGAAAATGAGGGTTCAGTAGTAGAGCGAAAAGAGACAAGAAAAGCGCTGGGTAACAACCCACCCGTCGGAGACAGAGGGGAATTATTTATAAATTGATACATTTGATTAGGTATTAACGATGACTATCACACTCATATTCAGATTAATAAACTGACATTGGAATTAGTTCGACATGGTATCGATTATCAAACAGCCACAGCGATAAACAAATTCAACATAACCAGAAGTTAAAAATATTACAATTTTTGGGGGTTTCGAGGTAGAATTACACGTAGTGCGCGCTTGGGCACAGTTCAGAAGTTATACTTTGTACAAGATACCATTTAACTTTCATAATACCGTTTCTCACGAGTCGGGAGTGATCGGAACTTTCATATTATTTTCACAAGATTGTTAACAATACGGGTCACCAAATCCCCAAACCCCAAAATGCAAGTTATTTCTACGGTGTTAGATCCCACAAAGGAATGACGGATTTTTGATGGGGTTTTCGTATGCTAAACAAAATTCTCCTCTCTTTGGTGACAACACTTGCCAAAAACATGGAAATTGAGGGTACTATGCACTTTCCAAATAACCCCTTTACAGTCAGGCGTTACAACATCCGGTTAAATTACAAAGTTTGTGGGACAGATTTTCTTAGTGAAACGACCGTAGTAACGCATCGACGCGCCAAAGAGATATAGATCACAAGGACCGGCCTCCTGTGTGCACTGTCCCGCACATGAATACACAATCGAGCTTCGCTTTTGTCAGAGATGCACATGGTAATTGAATAGGTAATTGGTGGTTTTCGCGTTGTTATAATTCTCACTGATCCATGGGTTACACCAATCTCGTGGTCTTGTGGTTAGGTAGCTGACCCTCATTTCATGATACATACGTGGTTCGTGGGTTCGATCGAATTCGCTACGGCCTCTTTTAAAATATATACATTTTCATTATTTGTTTCAGGTTAGAGGGAGGACAAAATTCTAAGTTCAAAAAGGATAAGAAACAATTATTAGCTGCCCAATGGGTGAGGGAACCTGCTCCTGGAGCATTGGATGGTGGTCCAAAAATACCGAGTGCGGCCTACATATTGTAGTTAAGCGCCTCATATGCAGTCGACATCTTAAAACTAGTTGGGTAAGAAAAATAACATTTGCCTGCAATGAATTTCCGTGTTAAAGGTTACACAGGGATAAAGTTAGGGGATATAAATATCTATATTAAATTGTCAAAAGTGTGGTTCTGGTTTTGGGGGTAAAAAAATGAGACTCTCAAACAGCGGGAGCTGCAAATTGGTCTGTAAGACTTTCATTTGGCGATGTTTGAGTATATTTCAAAAAGGGTGTAACCTATACCTACAAATTGGGATGTTATTTATCCATATTTGGTACATGAAAATAGAGCTTGTGATATACATCAGTATATGCAAAACACCAATTTCGATTGGTCGTTTGGAAGACTCGGTGACGATATTATCAGTTAGAGTTCAATAATGTCCGGACCATTTTACACAACTACATTTCCGCTGCAAAAAGCGCATCAGCCCAGAAGGTTTACTCAAAACGGAACGGGTACAAGGGAAAATTCAGAGAAAAAATATATAACAATTGGGTCACATGCGTGTGCCGCATTCTTTTCAAGATATTGAGAAACATAGCTAAAGGGATTTGTTTATTCAAGAGAAGGATCAAAGGATGTAATAAACAAATGACTTTAGCCCATTTTCATAAATATCTTGGAAAGGAAGCACCAAACGCATTTGACCCAATTGACTTTGTGCTCCTGATTACCTAAGGAATAATTTTACATTAGATAGTAATTTTTACAATATACTTTAGTGTAGAGCGATCCCAACATTTTGACCCCATAGTAAATTTAACTCTCACCTATAGGGCCACACGCGAGAGCGGGTCTCCGGCAGACATTCTAGTTATAAAGTTATAGGTGTTGAAAAGCGGATAGGAGATGGGATCGTGACATTTTGAAGGGCTGATATACTTTATGCAACGACATATGCAAATAAATATAGACCTACAAAATCTTTGATTTATTGGCGGGAGGGACGGGGGGGGCGGCTCTGACAAGCTTCACCACCCTGCTTAGGAGGAGAGGGTTATATGGGTTTATTTTACGGTGTCATGGATTTCATTTTTCAGTGAGGTTGCACTTCTATTCATCAGTGTGGTTAAGACACCATCAACCGTTATTAATATGGAGTGTCTTGCAGTATTTGTGACGGTTTTTACCATCGGCTTTATCGGTTTTAGCACGGTGGTTCAGTAGAAAAGCGAACATCGTGTGCAACACAATGCAACAATTGCTATTATCTGGAGTGATCAAAGTTTCTCAGGATTGCAAATGCGGAAGGGGGACTGCGTAGGATAATGGAGGCACCATATAATGCGATAGTAAGTTTGGTATAAATAATTTAAAAAAATTAAATTTCATGATCCTGTTTTGAGTTAATTCAGTAAATGTTATGTTGATATGTTTGCTAATCACCAAGTTGCCCTGCCATGTGCAGAATTCTGGTTTCACACAGGTAAGTAGAAAGTCTGATTCTTTCATGTAAAAAATGAGAGAAATGAAACTGTCATTTATCCTCAATGGAATATCTGCTATTTATTAGTCTCATATCTCCTACTATGGAATAGGGATCGTTATCCCCAAAATTTCGAGCTGCTAATAGGCCCGTGAAGACTAGCATACAGCAGTGTACCTGGAGTCAGGGCAATTTTTCAGTTAGGTGTTCCCTGTAAGTAAAAAAAATAAAAAAAATAAAAAAAATAAAAAGTATCAATGCCAACCTTTTTGATATTCTATAAAAAATAGTTGCAACAGATCATCGGCCACATTTCTCGCAGTTTTAGGGACACTTAGAAACCGGTCACAATCATTTCAGTAGCCGATTAAAAGTACTAAGGAAAGGAATTGTGTTCGGGACAGTATTATAATTGTTTTTCAGCTCCTACGTACGCTTACGATCGAAGCTAAAGCAGGTCGTAACCAATAACACTACGCGCACGGTCGTTTTTACAGGAAAATTACCAACGTTGAGGGTTACCAATTTAAACTACATGTTGATATTGAAAGGGCATTTCGTGATCCACACCGCTCCTCCAACTTACCTAAAAAGTTGCGATTTATATCATCTGAGTTTTTATATCATTTTTTCAGCCTTAGTATCCACGTGCCTAATATCTTACGTGCAAATTCGGTCGTTCGGTAAGAACTTCGCAATTTGTATTTTCGTCTGTAAACGAACATACTTACCGCACAGTGCCTATGGGACTGTGGGAAAAAGCAATTGGTTGCATAACACAAACCCGCCAAGATCGGAGATCAACTCAAAGTTTTGTGAATAAGCTTTTCTCAAGGATATCAGTGAACAATGAATACAACAGAATTGCTAGAATCACAAAAATGCCAGTATCGAAAAATGGTAACATTTGAAATACACGTCGATATCGAAAAATCCCAGTATTTGAAATATACCATATCTCTTGACGCAGCACGGAAAATACTCCAGGAGTGGGTGAGCCATGCATGTTGGTCGGTACCACTGGGGGGGGGGGGCAAAAGAGGCCTTTATATCAGGCTACTTCATACTATGACATATAATCACATTAAGAGAAATTCAAGGCTTTGAGGATTTTTTGTTTCATCTCATTGCTGTTTCAATCGAGAGATAACTCCAGTTTACTGCGGAACACAAATCGAGTTTGTTCCACTTTCTGGTGATGAAAAACGGTGATCGAATTTCTTAAACATAAGTTATTCACACTTGGACAGATATAAAAAGGGATTAACTTCATACAGAAACTCTAAAAATAGACGAAAACAGTTACGAAGGATGGAAGTCATGAGCGATAAGTTCTGGTTTAAGATAAAGTGAATAACATTCTACATAATGTTGTTTTGTTTAGAAGAGAACCATGAACTTAGCAGATGGCGTAGAGCAACCTGGGGATAGTTTTTAGGTCTTAAATTATCATGACACGCAAGAATTCCTACCAACACTTTGATACTTGGCTTCCAAATTCATGTTTTAATTGACTTCACACTTAGTAAATTCCAAGATATGGGCAATATTTTTAAACAAAAAAAAAAAAAAAAAAAACCTTTCTTTGCTTTGGAGTGTTTATTTGGTTGCAATTTCATTCCTTCTGGCATGATTTTAACAGATACCAATTTTGTATAAATCAAAGTTCCATTTATTGACGGCAATAAGTACTTGCATTGTTTATATTTATGAAAAGATATTTATCATTGGAACTGTATTATTTTGACTATTAAAACTTGTGTCATCAAACTAACTTCTTTTGTTTACTTTTAATCGTATTTTGTTTTCTTTTGCAAGTTGCGATCCTTTTGTAGCTTCAGGCAGCATGCATAACTGGGCGAAGCAACTCGGCCCATGCATACAAGTGGCACAAATCGCTTTTGGTATGTCACACCAATTGATTTAATCTCTGGATTGACAAAAGTAAATGAGATGGAACAACACCATTGGAAAGCCTTTTTTTTTAATTTTTTAGGTTTTTTCCTTTTTTAATTTTGACTAATTTGAAATTTCATATTTTAACAGAACATTAACCAATTTTTTTTCTGATTGTACCATTTGTTTGAGACCGAGGCTGTATATATATTATATATATATATCATCTATTTATATCTCTATCTATATTTCTATATCTCTCTCTCTATATCTCTATCTCTTCTCTCTCTCGTATCTATCTCTCCTCTCTGTATAAATATGTAGAACAGAGAGAATGACAGCACCACCCGGATTTTTTATATATATATTATATCTATTTTCGCCCTGTATTATACCCACGTCAGCTAAACCACCGAGTAGAACAATGGATTACCTACCCACTAAACGTACACTCCCCAGGATTTCGTGTATTTTTGTTGCCGCATAGAAGAAAAGAAGACGGGTATAGTGTACGCACAACCTGCCTCTCAGCGCGCGCGATTCTCATGGGCCATTATTTTTGCATATATTTGCCATTTTTTATTAAAAGTGCGGGTAATATGGGGGTTTGTGATAATCCCGATTTTAATTGCGTAATGATTTTCCGCCCAACTATTAAATAATGCTAAACAGAGATCAAGTGTATAGTGCCCTCAGTTCGTCCACTATCAAAATGCCTCTATTAAGTGCGGTGTAGCTACGTGGGAGCCTTGCACTTCTACACAGGTACTGTACACCATATCCCACTTCTCTCCACCTAATGGGCAACTGCAGGGGAGCCATATAGGAAGATCGGATACTGTTTAGTAGCTTTCATGACTGTATAACCTAATCATTTGTGAACTTTGAAGCCCTAAAACTTGAGCTACTCAAAACTACGGCATCGCAAAATATGCGGCCAGTGTTAACTATCGTAGGCGTGCCGGGCCGTCGCAGTACAACTGCATATCTTGGGGTACCCTTCAACCAGCAGACTTACCCAACCTAAACGAGCCGGTTGTCACGAGCGAGCCAGTCCTACCTTTTTAGAGTCCGTCGGACATTGTGTTTTGAGTTTTCACAGTCCTAGGAACTTATGTTTTGAAATTAGGGAGTCCTATAGACACTAGTTTTGATTTTCAGTTGTCCTAGGGAATCGGTTAATTAATACACAGTGTCATATGGACAAAAACATATTTAACATATCACATAGAATCTCTTATTTTTCAAACTATATGCCTATAGCATCGAAACAACGACAATAAGTGATCACACATGATGGGTGAAAACTACCTAGTGTAAAATTACTTATTATTTCTTATTACGCTCAATAGCAGAAAGCCCCAGAAATCCAGGCCAAAAATAGTTAATTCCGGGGTGAAACTGTCATTTGTCAAATTCCATGAATCGTAGAAATTATTGTGTTTGAAATCTGCCTTATCTCTGCTAGTAAGTAGTCAGTCGATAGTAAATGAAAGACTATGGATAAAAGACTTGATAGACGTATAGGCGTTAAATTATTTCCTTATGAACTGAGGTTTGGAACATGAAAATAACAACTCAAATATCCCTCATAGATTCAAGTTTACTGTTTGAATCTGTCTAGTGTCCGTTACTTAAACCTGGTACCTACGCTGATTGAGGTTACCAATATAGCATGCATGTATAGATGGGACATTCTTAAATCATCCTCTGATTACGCCCTTCGCAAAGATATATGGAAGGGAGGAAGAGCTGTGCTTCAGCTGCAAAAGAGGAGTAGATGATTAGGCATGAAGTAAACCCCCACGTTTTTTTAAAACCCCAGATCTCGACATTCAATGAAGAACATTGACACTACTGTTAAGGGACAGAAGTGAAAGATTGTCGTTTCTTTCAATGTGAGTCAGTGATATTTTATGACTGTGAACTTCGAAGCGTACCTCGCAAGATTACAAAAATCCAGATCACACCTTCCAGATAGCACTTCACTTGAAATATAAGAACTGCCTTCACATCATCAACAAGGAATTTTACCCAGATCTGCCAAACCTGTCAACCAAACTAAGAGAAAAGAAGGACCCGCCTGAAGAGCCTCTGATAGGATCCAGTGACAAATTAGTATAAAATTACTATGTTTGGACTCCCAAAACCATAGATCTTTTTATTTATTTTAACAGCTTACTTACATAGACATCCATGAACACATGGACACCGGAGATGAATAGGATGAAATGTTATAGTTTCACCCTAAAAAATTACGACGAATCTTTTACAGTGTAAAGATGCAAAATAGCTGCGACAATCGGTCCATTACTGGCGCTCAAGTTTATGCTTGAGTTTTATATCGTAGAAGATTTTTTCCGAAAACATTTATTTAGAAGATGTGCACTATTAACATTTTTGATATTAATAAATACGTCAATGTTTTAAAAACCACACTTTAGTGGTATTGACCTAACCATTTTCTGCAATACTTGACTTAGGACTCAGTAGTCATGGAAAAACTGACAACTTGGGCATGTTTCTATAAAACTTGAATACAGGAAATTACAAGAATATCCCGCTAAAGTACAAACTAATTTTCACCAATAAAAAAAATAAAAAAAATAAAAAAAATACAGAATTTTTGTTATACTATTAAACGTAGTGCATCGAAATGCCCAACACAAGATACTCAATAGTAGGTACAGCTGAAAGTGGGGCAATAGAGGTGATATTAATGAATAAATTACCTCGGATCTGCTTTATAAATGCAATTAATGCCAATTATAAAAATATCTCACTTTCGAAATGTAACTAGCGCATTTTGAGACATTTTAAAGCAGTTACCCAGATGAAAGGGAGAAAGCGGTGCACCTATATAGACCCAAGATATTTGAGTCATACACTATACTTTTAGATCTACACTGTCTTGCGAACGCCATTTTGTCACATGCGAGTTATTAACACACTGCAAAAACAAGTGCTAATACATTACAACTATATTGCATTTATTGAGAGCAGCACGTAATGCAGTAAATGATATGGCGAAAGCTCTCAGGTGAGCAATAATTTTGTTTTGAGAAACAGTTCAAATCATCCAACATACAGTTAATGATGTTAATACTTATAAATGTTATGTTCAACTATTAGCGTGTTAAATTATTTGAACACGCAAAGATGTTATAAATGAGTGAGCAACACTTAACATAACATTGATGGCGTTCATCCTTCATTTTATTAACACCTGTTATTATAAATCAACGGCTCTATTTACATTTCCATAATATTTGTGCGTTTAATATAGTATATAAATATTTTACCATACAAACGTGTTAATCACTGTTTGAAATTCGATATTGATGTTTAACTTTTCTCAGTGTTTTTAAACATTACAAAAACATATATAACATATTCACATATTAATCTCTTCATTTTTCAAAACTTCCTCTGTCCATAATATTACAACATACTCTTTAAATACCAAATGTTAAATATCAAAATTTTAAAAAGAAGAGTTTAATTTAAAAAAAAATTGACAAGACAAGTAATAAAAATAAATTCAAAAGAGAAGTAATAAAATTACCAATAAATAAAAAAAAATAAAAAAAGAAGTAATAAAATTAAAGTAAATAAATTTAGAACAAAATAATTGATAAAATAATTCTAAACACACTGATTATTAAAGTGGTGCAACCAGGACTCGAACCTACGTACACAATCACCAAATCACATTTTACAACAATACATACACATATACTACAGTAGGAACGCCAGTGGCATTACTTCCGGTAATTTTTACAGGACGTGACCCCCGATATGACGTCACAAAATTTTAAATCCAAGCGCTCAGATTTGCGAGTGCGAGTCCTCAAAGAAAAATTTAAAATTCGAAAATGATAATGAAATTTTCGGTTCAATTTGTGTAACTTACCACGCATATAAGATACTAAACTTTGATTTCCAGTAGAAATTGGTAGAGATATGTGAATTCCGTGCCAGAAAATTAAAGCTAAACACGCCGAAAATACGTACCAAAATGGGCGAAAGTCAGAGTCACGAACAACAAAAAATAACATATTTAAGCCCGTGAGAATTCGCCATCTACGAAAAATGCTACAGAGTTAGATCTTGATGTACATTAGTTTGTCTGAAAAAATCGTGAATTATGGCATGTTAAGACGGTCATTCGATGTGGTGTTTTCGACTGAAAGGTGTTTGAGCGTGACAATGACACACCCGCAGACGTAAATGGATACGAACATCGGGCAGAACATGTTTTTACGCTAAAAAACAAGCTTTTATTTGTGTCTCTGGAAACTTCCGAAGGAAAAAAAATAGGGTGCTAATTGTTAGTAATTTATTGGGAAATTGTATCGTTTTACAGAACGAAAGCACTTTAAAAGATAAAAAAGTAATGATGACTGAATGACGGACTGCTCGGACATCCAAGCGTTCTAGTGAACAAATCAAATAAGACATACGAAAATAAAAGCCCGTGAACCCCATTCAACTCTGTGCATATTGATTTTCGTGAGGAATAACCGGTAAAGTGCCAGTCTTCGGTGGCGTAAACTTGCAGTGAAGGGGAAAGGGCCCACGCAAAATTGGCATACTCTTAGACCCCACCCAAATGAGATCAGGAAAATAATAAATGGTATTATAAACAGTATAACATAATACTTTAATCTTTTCCTGGGCTGGCCAGCGTACAGAGCGGTGATAAAAAGTTAATGCCTCTAGCAGGACTCGAACCCGTAATCTCCATTACTTGATTAGCGCGCTTGCTAACTGCGCTAACAAGGTGACAATGTAAAAACTGTAAAAAGCGTTAGATCAACTCTTTAGGTATATAAGTTGATCTATCTGTCGAATCTCATTTTGACAACGTGTTTTCAAACCGCCTTTTCTAACAAGTACGGTCATTGCCATCGATACATCCTATCAGAAGATGAAATATTAATATACCAATAATTTATCTCATCATGCTAAAAAATGATCGTCATTAATTTTGATAAGATGCACATTCGCAGACTGATGAAAAGTGTAAACATTGCAAAATCTGCTGGAAGTTGACAGCAGGATCATGGCTAAATGTGCCTTATATCGATTGTGGAGAAAGCCGATTGAAAAAGTGTATATTTATAAAACAATATACATAATCTAAGACTAATTCAAGAGTCTGTGGGAATTACTTGGTCCTCTCCTGTGTTAATATTAATCAATTAACATTGCTAATGAAAACCGCGCGGAAAAAATATCGTTTACTCGTACCCACGCGTGCTCATGCCGCTCACCAAAGTTCGAACCCTTAAAAGGGACCTTTTTTAACGGCTATATGCGTCGATGGCGTTCCCACTGATAAATTGATGTAATAATAACAACTTGAGTACTATGAAGATTGTGCCGCTAAAAACATCACTAACGTTCATATGCTAGAAATACCTTCAACACTTCTCGTATGAGTTCTAGGAATGAGTAGCTGGATGAGGCACCGCTATTCCTGGACGTTTTGAAGCTTTTTGAACTGGATTTCGCTTAGGAAATAAACCGCCGACCACTACATAGAATGGTTAACATACATACGGGCGGGTCCGAAAACAACAGGTTAGAATTTGGTGACGAACTACAAGCGGTTAACTTACAGGATGCCATGAAGAACAAATTAAGAAAGGTCAGTACCTGCATGAATTCCTCTTGGAAAATACAGACGAAAAGATCCGTAGGGTGACTAGTTTTGAACGTGTCCATTTATAGCAAGGTTTAATTTTATCATGAGTCGCCGGCGTAGGTCTACTCAAAGAACCCCAATTCTGTCGAAGATGACATCCGGTCCGTGAGTAGTCCAAAAATTAACTTCAATCACTATCTCCAGTGAATAATCTTTGCGGTTGAGCAATTATAAAGAATTTCGCATCCGTAAATTTCAGGTACAGGATCATTTAAAATTAAGACGCTTATCAACAACGGTGAAAAATAAACGATCAATCGCAGATATAGGAACCCATTGCGTCGTTGCAAACATAAAATCTTCCAGATAAATATCTTTAAGAATACTGTTTGCAAAAGGCACGCAACCAAATTCCCACACGAACGAACGATGAACGGAAAAGAATTTTGTCCCTCCCACAGATTGTCCTTTCTCCTAGAGGGCGGATTGAGCCTCTGATATGACGAAACAATCAGCGCACAAGCACACAAAGATGGACGAATGCAAGCATACGATTGGAGCCTAAGATGCTGTTGCTACGGTAAACAATGTGGAATGAACTTATCTGCTGGGGGCCAAACTGTTTTTCTACGAGGGGGCCTATGAAAACTTGTATATATATATATAATATATATATCTCTATAATCTATAATATAATATAATATATTATATAATATATATATATATATATATATATATATATCTATATATATAATATATATATTCAAACCACACACATACACCCATATGCTAATCAAGGCGAGAGCTAATAAACGGCAACGGTTGTGAACGCAGATTATATGTCCTTCCATATCTCAAATTGAAACATTTTAGGAAAATGATTTTGATGTGACATTGTGGACATTGAACGTTCTCATTTTGAGCACGCTTTCATTCAAGGATGTTTTGGTTTTCCGTGTCAATTTAATTGACAAGTATTTGGTCTGTTTGCAAAAACTAAAAAAAGTCCTTGTTTCTATGTCAAAGGAGCGCACGAGAAAATTGGAGTGTTTGGCGTACTCAAAAAGAGTCGATCGATCGCTTCAGACGGTGGTATTGAACATGTTACATACTTTTGCTGCCGAGGGCGCTAGGAATGACTATGCTTTTGTACGATTTTAGGTGTATGGTCTCTCTGACAGGCAAAATAATGTGTCGTGAAGATAGAAAAGAGGAAATGGTGAGGTTCTACACTTTGTATTTGTATTAGATTGATTTAATCCAAAGGATTTAATACTCAAGTTAAAAATATACATCAAGATATAAATATACAGTAATTTGATGGAAAACTGGAAAAGAGGATTTTACGGGGTTTTGTTGGGAGATTGCTGCCCGAATTTTCTGTAAATTCATAGTATGTTTCC
Organism: Ophioderma brevispina; assembly: GCA_023653785.1. Lineage (NCBI taxonomy): Eukaryota > Metazoa > Echinodermata > Ophiuroidea > Amphilepidida > Ophiodermatidae > Ophioderma > Ophioderma brevispina. Next base: position 17,629 of record JAMKCH010010685.1, read on the forward strand.
TGTAAACTGTACTTCATCGTATAATTGAAAATTCATAATAACGTACAATAATGTTGATTCTCGACAAAAAAAATCGAATAAAGTCTACAGTTGTGTCGTTTTACGCCTGGTAAATGGACATAAATTACAGGTATTTTTGCTTTTGTATTTTCTACATTGGTCTAGCATTCGTGCCACTTGTGTATAGTGTATTCACTAGGACATTTTCCAAAGCGTGTTATTTGTCTAGCGTTTGAAACCTGGGTTTTGTGTGAATCCATTGGACATATAATTTTCATAAAACGTTAAGTGGAAGAAGTTGTGATTTATCTGTTTATGATTGAAGGTGATATTTGCTACTTTTTTGCAGGTAAGGAATCAAAGACACTAGTTATCCAGAAGAAAGCTTATCTTACTATCAAGTCATTTATATTTGTTTAAATTCCGAGCGTCGCCGAACAATCACCTTTAATTCTAATGATCAAAACAACAACACTTGTGTCGAGAATATGTTATTTTCAGTACAATAAAACTACAAACAACTCTTTAATCATAATGATATCTTTTACATTATAGTTATTAAGTTTTCAGTAGCTCCAACGGTCACTGAAAATAAATACAGTCATGTAGGCTTACTACTTTAAAGTGTCAAATGAGTTCTAAAAACTCGTCAAAATAAACGACTTCGGAGTGTCTATCAGAACAATTTGAAATGAATGATATTCCCATGGATATTATTTGATTTTTGTATCAAAACGATCATGGCGTATATGTGTCATCTTTGAAGTCATAGCACTATTAGAGTAGTTGCTATTATACTTTGTTGTTGAAAACTTTCTATGAGCCACAAAAAAACGAACCCATTTTGAAAGGTTAAGAATGGCAGTGTTGCCGGCAAGACTTCTGACGTTTGATTTCAATTCCAATTGCCATATTTCTTCATATCAAAAGTGTATTTATTGAAAATGCAGAATGAGAATTTTCTCGATGTAAAACATCTTTCGTTTATTGGAATTGGAAAGGAAAATAATTTCATTCCTGTACTACTCAATAAAATTAATTGTAATCGGGTTGCATTCATTTTTTATTTATAATCATAATAATGTGTTTTATTTTGAATTACTGTACTTGCTAAACATGGTGTGCTGCACAGGCAAATACAAATACAATATTAGCAATGAAATCCGGGAAAAATGAATGGTCTGAAAAAATACCCAAGCACTTAAGTGCACATTTCCTATTAAGAACAACTAGGGCAGGACATAAAATGCAAAAAAAATACATTAAAAATACAGTACCATTCATCTAACAAAAAAAAATGCTAGAATTTAAATAAAAAGCAAATACATTAAATAATATATAATTAGTAGAGTTAATCACATACAAAAATACTGACTTCAATTTGGTGTGGTAAGCAAACCTCAATTTGTGAAGTCAAAGTAAATCTTTACAACTACTCCTGAAAGTTCCCACATTTAGAGCCAAATGCAAAATGTTGACGGAATCTCGTTCGACAGTCGAGGAAGTGAGACAACATAGAATATCGAAAGAGTTAACTTCTAGCAATACTGTGTAAAAGCCTTGAATTATCCAAAGACCTACGATGAATGAAAGAGATGAACGACTGGCCCTATCATTAAGAATTCTGTAATTCTGTAAACAAAAACCACCTCTGCACTGAATCCTAAAAACTACTCAAGTTTCTCACTAGGGCCGAACTCACGAAGCCGTTTCTGCATTTAATAGGAGGACTAGTATCAGAATTAGTGATTTTCGAATAAAATTGGATGCGTGTTATCCTTCGCTGAATTTTCTCAAGTCGATCCAAGTGATTTCGCTGGAGGGTGCCCAAACGCTAGCACAATGCAGAACATGCGGCATGACAAGAGATTAATATAGCTTGAGGAGGGCAGAGACGACATATTTCTAGTACACCTGATTATGAAACACAGACAGCTTATACCTAACATTACCAAGTTAGTTGTCACAAGAAGATCCTTAGTGAAAGTACCACCAAGTACTTGAAGCTTTCAACCTCAGTGAGTTGGTATGCATCAATAGAATAAGAATGGGAATACTGCGAGACTTGTAATCTTGTTACATGATGCATTGGTGGAACACTTTCGATAAATTTAAGGAAGGGCAGCTTATTCAGACTGTCGCATTTGAAATATTATTAATATTTCTTGGAGAATCTGGTTATCAGAATTCATTTTAAATAAGGGCGAAACTAAGTGTGATCATATCCGCAAACTGAAAAATAAGGATATGAAACAACGTATTGATATCACTGACAAAAACAAGAGCACAATAGGACCCAGGACCGAGCCTTGTGGGTACCCCCTGATGTAACACGAAAGACCACTCAGAAAATGCAACTTTTGAATACAAACCCTTTGCTGCCGTCCAAGCAAAAATTCTGAATCACTGAAGTAGACACCCCCCCGAATGCAGGAGTTAGACCAAAACCCCGAATGCCCCAAAGAATAAGCTTAGACAAGTACTAAATTTGTGATCAACCTAATCAAAACATAACCAAAGTCCAAGAAAATTGTATCAACAAGAGAACATTTACGACTGTCCAGTGATTCAGAAAGAAGAAATGAAAAAATCTTGTGAGCATTTGCTCACAATTTCCTAGACCTACCCACTAGCGAAAGCCAAACTGATTGTCAAAAAGTATATTGTTCTCCTCTACATAAGACTTGATACGAACACCAATAAATCTTTTCCATTACCCCTACTAAATGACTGGTTAATGATACTGGCCTATCCTGCCAATATCATCTTTAGGCTTGCCAGACCCTTTAAACACAGGTACAACATTAACAACTTTCCATGCTTTTGAACCTTGCCATCCGAATGGAAAGTATTAAAAAGCTTTGCATAATGTAGGGCAACGGGTGTTCATTGCAGGGACGGAGGATTTGGCAAAGAACACAGGAAGAATATCAATCAGCCCCGGAGACTGCGGTATCAAGAAATCCCTGGGGAGAACAAGTGAATTATTACATCAACTGAAGTTGCCTGGACTCAAAATAATATCGTAGGTAAGTTGAGAAAAATCAATGAAAAACAGAGGAAAAACGAAAAAGATTTTGATGTACTGTTTTTACATTGCATTATGATCTTAACCGGTTCGTCAACCACCCACCCCCCCAACCAACCCCCCCCCCTTTCAGGGTTTTCCCCCGGCTTGCAAAAAAAAAAAACCCTTTTTTTGGTGCCAAATATTTAATGTATTTGTCAATTGACATATCCGTTCCTGTTCAATTCATTCATTCATCCAAAACCAACATCCCAAGGGTAGTAGAAAGATAACGGTTATCCACAAAGTAATGGATGGGTGTGATGGGGGGGGGGCAACCACCCCCTTTCGGGAAGAACTAAACCAACATGCCTAGCACGACACATGAACATCACAACCACTTGATTTTGGTTTCCATTAGATAGCTAGGGTCCTCTTCTTTCCATTGGAATACAAAAAATGGATTAGCAACATGCCTAGCATTACGTCCACAATGACTCATAAAGTTCGCATGTCAGCAAAAAAGAGCCAATTTTCCATAGACACAGAGGATGAATAGGGGAAAATTCAATTCTTCGGCAAAAAAATTATGAATATCACATTTTCATGCTGGGCCCTGCCGGGGCTTTTCACTCTCACTGCGCGCACTTTTACGTGCTCTCCTTCCGAGTGTTTGGGTCGACCTAAAAAAATGTCGAAATATCAATTTTCCATCCTATATTCAGTTATTTTTTCGCACTTTCCTCAACATAGGACGTCATAGTGACGTCATAATGGCGGTGTTGGTACTATTTTGGTACCAAAATGGAAAGAAGAAAACTCTAAGCTACGTTGGTACCAATTTACAGAGAATCGGATGTATGTAACGGAAATCAAAGGGGGTGGTAACAACCACACCCCTTCGGGAAGGAATTTTTGTTTTTTTTTTAAAAAAATGGCTCGGGTGGACGAGGGTTAATTTGGCTGTAGATAATCATGTAAGCTAACTTTAAACATGTAAGCCTATATCTAACTGGGAATCAAACTGGGACCCTCTGATATGAAAACCAAATACCAATAACCCGATGCTATGCTACATCAGGGGAGGGAATAATAAGAACAAATGAATTTATGTATAAACATATTTTACTTCAAATTAATAATTTATTGTAAAGTAAAATGGACAAATATCAGACCAAAACGTGAAAGGGATTCAACAAGAGGGTTTTGAAATAGTCTATAAAAAAATGAAGTGGAAAATAGGTTATCATCAGTGCTTTTGTATGGCCCTTTCTGGGGTTACAAATATCTTGTTGTTCTTTGAATTACCAAACTTATCTAATTTGAATCTTTTACTTGATTACAACTTCAACATCAATTAATTTGCAGCAACAGGTGTAAAACTGAGTTAAATGTTACTATTTTTTGCACAATTTTTACCGTAACTAATACATGTATGTTTGTGTATCACTTCTCAAATGGAAATAAGTGTATTGTGAAATATGAGATGCTCTCATGAAACGTATAGTTGACATCATTACCAAATAAAAGAACATTTAACTATCATGGGTTTCTAAAAACAATAAAATATAATAAAATAAAACTCAATGGCGCGATCAAAACTGACAAACGTTAGCCCTTTTGCCGTGATCATCGCCCGGATGTCTTGTTCAGGATTAGGACTAGTCAAGGACATCTACATTACGTAGTAAGAACAATGAGTAAAATGCATATTTTTGTTATCCACTACTAACATGCATTCTTGTATTTCGAAAATAACGTGCGTGAAAATTACAGTGCACTTTCACTAAAAAAAAGATCAGAAAAAAATAAACTACTTGGCCGTGTTAAAAATATTTTCAAAAGACTTTCTTTTTTTGTCCAATTTTCGAGGCCCTATTACGACTTAAATTTATAAAGAGGGCCTCCTATTTGAACTTTTAATTATATCAACTTATAACATATTATGGATCTCAATTATAAGTTTTTACAGGAAAAAAGACTGTAAATCTTATAGGAAAATACTGGCAGCAATTCTGCAACAAAATTCCATAAAACTACAGCTTTTATAGTTTCGATTCAAATTCACTCTTGCTTGATATTTTACAGTGTAATGCATATATTTTACCAACATTAACTGTAATTTACCGTATTGCACAGTAAATTTGGTTGATATTTGTGGCTAGGCCTAAGTTAGGATGTTCGTCAGTGCTTTGTATTTTTTATAAACATTCCCAATCTCTGTAATTAAACTCGCCAAATATATATTTCAGGTGTTTTGATTGAATCATTTTTTCAGTAGACTTGTAATTTCGCAGTAAGTATTTCGGCAAGATTGATGTCAGTAAAATTACTGGAAAAATTTATAAGATTTTTGGTGTGGCAAAATCGTCTCGATACAGCTACACACATTGGACTAATATAAACTTCGACCAGACTTCTATAGGCCCCAGTGTTGATTCCAGGAGTGAATGGTTTTGGGGGTTATATTCTAATAGAGGCTGTTGATATAGAGGTATCGGTGCGCATGCTACCGAGCGCATAGCTCTGTAGCCGTGGCGCCTATGTTCAAGAGTATTAGGTTGATAGAGATTGACTTTTGAAGTGGAAGTTTCTGGAGTTTTGTGTACATTCAATACAAAAACCAAAATTATTAAAACACAGCTAAATCCCCTCACCTGAAATCGATTGTAAACCAAGTTGAGGGTGTCAAATCGGAACCCAATGTTATTGCATGCAGGTTAATGTTTCAAGTTCATGCGTGACATGACATGCTACTATTACTGTGTCTGGCTACACATAAGGAGCATATTTTGCATTTGATTTGTGAAGAGGGGATGATGAAAATGGAGTTGGAAAAACAATTTAAGTATAGCTTACCCCGATGCTGGTAAGTACGGCATTGAAAAGTACCACCTATGATTGTAATGATTGTGAAAATATATATATTATTAATCTTTCCGGGGAGATTGGCCAGCGCACGATTAGTGTTGGAAAAAAAAACCCATGTGGCTTGGCCGGATTCGAAACGGCGACCTTCGTATTACATGCAACGACGCTCTAACCGACCTGAGCTATCAAGGGTTCGGTAAAAGAGCGATAGGATATCATCTTATATGTGTTAGGTTCGAAAGTTGTCTTACTACGCTTCCATTGCATGAAACTAGTCTTAACTACAGTATAGTCTCAATCTGACGTTACGCTGTGACACAAACAGGAGATCAGAAGCTTGGCTGCTTTGCCGTATTGTAGGTTATAAACGGTAACGAGATGAATAGTTTGGTGTCACGGGTCAGGTACTAGGTCACGTGTACCCACGGCTCATCAGGTTTCAGTTTGCTCTTCGGGGGCGACCGAATATATATAAATCAGACTATGTTAAATCAAGGTCTGTACATATGGCCCTCTGCCCAGAGTGCTATTATGTTTTCCAAAAGACACGGTTTATGATGTCTAAACAGCTACAAAATTTACCTTTTCCCCTCACGTTCAAAAACCGACGTAACGCGACGTATCGGTTGTTTTTTCCATGATGTGGTTATTCGTGTATCGGTCATTTTCACCCAGCCTGGGTCCCGAAAGCAAAATAATAACCAATCAATGGCAGTGACGCATCAATCTTTTTTTTCCAAAATGTGGCTGTTATTCCCATAATAAAATTCCTTTTAAGATTCAACATCTGTGTTCTTTAATAATTAATATTCAACTGTCCCCCGCATGAAGGTGAAAAGGATGGGTCAAAAAGTCTACAAACTGAAAACAAAGTCAGCCGCTAAATACCCTTACCGCTGGACTGTAATGAGCAGACGGATCCCCGTTTAGTTAATAGCAGGCTTACAGCCACTTGCGCGCGGCTGCGGGGGTTAGGCGCTCAGCGAGGAGATGAATCCCGCCATAGCCCATGATCGATAGATCACTAATCAGTGCGTGCGGGGGTTTTTCAAGTACAGACAAACGACGAATGCGATTGGTCTGTTTGGAAGACTCTTCATTTGGCGTTTGGTTAGGATTCCAAAAAAAAGTGCAAAAAAAAAATCTATTATATCTACAAACTGGGACTGTTATTTTTGCCAATATTTGGTATATGAAAAAGAGATCGTGATATAATATCCAAACTTACGCAACAAAAAAAACTCACTATTTCGGCCAAAATGTTCTAAATTGGCCTTGTTGGACAGAGATTCGTGACGATATCTGCTTTCACACCGGCCTGATGCATGGCCACAGACACAATTAAGTGAAATCAGTCAATTAACAAAATCAGCCGATCGTATCTGTTGCCTGGGATCGTATCTGTTGCCTGGTAACAGACGCCCGGAGTGTTTAGCGGGGACTAATAATCGGCTGATGGAAACCTGCAAAAATCGTTTTGTCTTGTGGATTTAATTCGAGCCCACTTTCTCCTCAATTTCGTGACCAATTGGAGCGTAACATGCAGGACCGGTCAATTCACAATGGGCAATTAAAATTAGTACACCACTATGTTTGTGTGTATTGTGTGTGTTGTATTAGAAGCCCTAATAAACACAGAGGAAAGTCATGAACAGTTACAACAGCACTCTGCTTTCAACGAGGAGAGAGAATTCTGTAATTATTGAAACTTGCAACGGATATCGCCAAGTTCGCCGTTATACATCACTTTGGTGATATCCCGTTGCAAGAGAAGCTCTTAATTTCCGAAAAATCATTGTGGTGGACTTCCATACCTTGTTCAATAGGAGCAGTAAATGTGCATTGTACGGTATGCACATGGGAAAGCTTTGCAACATGACCCTAATGAGCTCTAATGGGATCATTTTCATAAGGTAATCAGCCAAGTGGTGTTTTAAATAACACCTCTTTTTAAAGTTTTGAAATATAATAACCGAAGTAATCGATACATCCGTATTATAGTGAAAATGTGTAACCATGTGGAAATACATTAAAGTGGGTTTGTTTTATAATCTGCATCTGTTACTTATATGCTGGACAAAAACTGATGGATTTGGTAAAGGAAATGAAGCAGGTATGATATATTTTCTAGGCCGATCCATTTTTACCCCATCTAATGGGATTCACACAGTTAACTGGGTTTTCAGTTCCATCATCATATTGGTGACAAATATTTTTGACCTTTTGCTTCCAAGAGTAAAGTGCAGACAATCAGATTCAGTCAATTCAATTATAATCATGCATGAGGTCTAATGTATCAGATATTAATTTTGTTTTACACATGTAAAATTCAAAACGTCAATTATCACCTGGTCAGAACAGTTGAAAACAAGATCTCTTTCAATAACTTTTTTTCTCTCTAATTTAATTTTTACTCAGGTATACACTGTTAACGAACACTGTTAAAAAAGTTGTGGTTTAAAGTTGCTATTGTTTAAACACCTTATGTATATTCTTGTGCACTCCCGTTTACAAGTGTATGGTGGGGGTCCACGTGCCCCTCCCCCTTTGAAAACCAAGTGCATTGGATGTTTTGATTGATAGGTACATTAACACGACCACATTACAGGAAAAAATGAAAATGTTTGTACCGATTCAAAAGGCGGTCCAAAAACCGATTTTGGGGATTCGCACAAAAATGCTCCCGCCGAAAAAAATCAAAAAAGTGTTCATAAAATTTGGCTATAATAGGGAGAAAAGAGAAAAAACAATACATTTACACTGATGCAATAAAAACAAAATTTGAAAAAAATATACTCCAGTACGATTTATGGGGCAAAACAAAGTTTGAATAGCACCACCAAAATGCTTAATTTATGCTTAATTAGCATAAAAACGTCATGGCGATTTGATTTTTTCTTTTTTCAACACAAAATATGCGCAAATGATAAAATTACTAAAAAATAAAAAAGTAAAATTTTGGGCAAAATTAATTCAGCGTTAAATCCATGCCGCGCAAAAAAACCAAAATGTGGAACCCCCATACACTTAATTGTTAAAGTTTTAAATTTAACATGTTCAGTTTGTTGTTATATAACTGGTGTCTTAAACAAAGTTTTTTGAACAAGTTTTTTAAATAACTCGCAAACTTTAATCAACTGCTGTTTATCCTGTGAACTGTATAACCGTTTAAAAATCAAATAAAACAACTTTTGTTTAAAAAAAATAAATAACAATGGCTATTATATATGATAACAATATTAACATTGACCTTCCCCTGACCAAGTATGACAATATTGTATGGGGAAACCAGAACCTGCCCTTAGATGATGTAGGCGTTATCTTGATCCTTTAGTAACTTGAATGTAAATGACTGTTTTGGAAAATAAATCAAGAGCGTCATTACACGGCCGTTTTCTTACGCGCGTGGTAGCCGGTAGGCCTTTACGGCCAGTGACACCATGTCTACGCGGAGCTACTGCACAGTACGCACTGGGCTAATGCGAGCAGCAAGATAGGGCTTACAAAGTCACAGTTAAAGATATTACAGTGATGTGCTATTGCGTTCTACCCCAATGGCTACCCTGTAGATATCCTCTGCACCGTCCTTAGACAACTTTAAGCAACACTTGCACAACTAGCCTTCAGTAGCTATCTTCTTCTTGTCAGCGCGTAGCCACATACTGGTTTCAGGCTAATGTTGGTGAAATGTAGATTTATTCTACCCTACCGACACAACCATATACAGATACATATAGTTGCCCACAAGGTGGAGAGAAGGTGGATGTTTTTGTGTATACATACCGGAGTAGACACACATCTACCACGTAGCTACGCTGCGGTTACCACGACGCCATTTTGAGAGTGGATGAAATTTCATGAAATGAGGGCGCTATACACTTGTTCTCTGTTTAGCATTTTGGAACGTTTAAGGAAATTCGTTAAGGAATTCGAATCGGGCATTGTCAAAAGTTTATTTAAAAATGCAATATATGCAAAAACTATATAAAAAACAAAATTGGCCATGAGAATACCGCGCGCAGCGTGAGAGCCGGTTGTAACTATGTATCTACACGACGGTGCAAAGAGCCGCTGTGTGTACACTATCCGTCTATGCGGCAAATAACATGGAATCCTGCCGTCGAGTGTTACTGTTCCGCGAAATACCGGGCTATGCCGAAACTCCCGGTCTTTCGGCAGATGACCTTTCCGTACGGCAGGGTTCTGCCGAAACGCAGTGTGTTTCGGCAGTATTCATGCCGAAAATGCGGGCTACGTCATTACCTGCCGAACGGCAGGTTACTTGCCGAACGATGGGTTATGCCCAGTATTTCGGCACATAGGAATCCTTATTACAGCGTGCGTTGTTGGATGTAACTAAGTTCTTATGTCAATTGGCTGACTGACACAGAGGACACGAAATACGTTGTTCAGTTGACTTTCAGCATCGTACGACAGGCTAATATTAGCTTTTAAACTAATAAATGATTTTAGGCCTCGTTCATTATTTACAAGGGAGGGGACCGCAGAAACATTGAAATATTTGTCTGGAAAATTGCATAACCCCAATGTAAAGTTAATATAGGATAATAAACTTTATGTAACACGGTTTAAAACATGTTCAATACAAAATTGTTCTTCACATGTCGTGTGATACATAAACTCAAGAAGCTAATTCAATTACATGTAAAATGACGCATTACCTTACAGCAACATAATACACAGAATTAATTCAATAATAAGGAGACACGCTGCCGATGGCGCACACATACACCACCCATACACCAAACCACACACACAAACACACCCATCCTTACGAACAACATCCATATCACAACGTACACAATCACGGCACACTCACACACATGTATAAGTACGCACACGCTCGTCCATATTCACCACCTCCATACACCCACACACATCAAATGAGAAGTAAAATGTAATAGGTTCGTTTAAAAACACATAACACATTATTTACAGTGGATCAAATGTGGAAGACATAAAACAATCATAACAGTTCACTACAAGAAAAATATGTTTATACTAAAAGAAATGAGTATTATAAATATATAATATATTAAAAAACATAGACTATTTTGTACATCATAGTAATATCCAAGACAAAACCTTAAACGCCACCTAACATCATACAGTCATTTTTGGAGTTGTTTTTTGAACATGGCAAGATTTTCTTCATTTTTTACATTTTCATTGAGCGTATTCCAAAGTTTAGCACCTCTATAAGTAAAGCTTACGTTTTTTATACCCTGTAGGTGGTTTATCAATAATAAAACATACCGGCGCTCATATTATAATTCACTTCTTTCTTCTTGAATCTACTGCTCAGGTATTGTGGTACAAGGTATTTATAACTTTAAACAGGCGATTGCTTCACGTTGGTACAGCTTTACCTTCAAGTATCCCATTTAAATCTTTAATGCCTGGGTATTGATGCATACTGTTTGACACCGTTTATTATTTTGGCTGGCACGATTTTGCAAAACCTGGAGCTTATTGTGAACATTTGATTACACTTTCCCCATACGATATTACAATAATA
>JAMKCH010010686.1:0-40544 GCA_023653785.1 Ophioderma brevispina
TCTCCAACAGACTGAGCGAAGCCAGTGCCAATGATTCGAGGTCATCGAAGCAACGTCTGTCGCTGCTCCTAAATGGGACCTTTGACAGTCTTGACATCAAGGTCGCCCCTGGATCGCGGCTTCCCCTCAAGAGGGAAGGACTTGGACAATACCAAGGTAGCGTCCTTGGGCTTCTCAAGAGGATTAGCAGCACAACCTTGTGCTGAAATCAGCTCTAAAGAAGCCGCCGGGGGAACCACTCCCGTCCCTGAGGAGGAGTCAGAACCCACTGGTCGGTCTTCATACCCGCCGAAACGGGGAGACGACCCATGGCGTGTGTGGGACGTCGATCCTGCCGCCGCAGGAGGATAACCCACACTATGAGTGACTTCGACCCCGGCCGTTACCGGGGATACCCTCTGGCCTCCCCACACCCGTAGGAAGTGGGGCGACCTGGGCAAGAACGGGCCGGAGGGAAATCCTGCACCCATAGTGCCCAAATCCCGCACCCAGGGGTAGGGACCCCGGGGTAGCGGAGGTGGGATCGTGATGAATATCTGCACGAACCGAAATATCACACCGCCCGGATACCACAGAGCTCGTCCCGGCCCTTGGTACCCGAGGAAGAGACGACAGTCGGATGATTCACGGCCTTGTACGATCGCTGCACGAAGTCTGCCTCCAGGCTACGACCACCCTGTTTATCTTTTTCTTAATTACGCTCTCACGGGTTTACCTTTTTAGGCTCTTCCGGCGAAGACCCAACGCCGCAGCACGATCTTGTTCCAGGCGATCCCAGTGAACAGCACTAAAGCCTATACACAGGGGACACGGGGATTGCGCGAGAACAAGGGCGCCGATAAAAGGCAAGGGGGTGGGGGTCACTCAAAAATCAATTTGCGCCGCGCATTTGGAACAAACGGCCAGATGACAAGACAAAGGGGAAAAATAACTGCGCCAATAGGTCTACTCGCAAACAAAAATGGCGCGGCTAAGCACGACAGCGTTAGTTGGTGGATCTATACCGCAACTAAAAACGTGGCCGTGGAGAAAGGGAAAACAGAGAAGTTCACTAAACTACGCTATCTACAACGTTACAAAACAGTCACCCCGTAACACTGAACCATGAATTCTAAACGCGTAGAAGATACGTTGTAATTGACACTAGGTAACAACGTACTCTGTTAAACTTTCCAAGATACCATTAACAATGTAACGGTAATATAGAACTATGTTTTACATACATACATGCTAAGGGTAACTGACTTCCGACTACCCAAAACAACGCCGTGTTGGACAAAGAGGCACCAAAAATCGCCAGAAAAAGTCCAACCCGGGCGCTAAAATAGACCAGAACGTAGTTGCAGAAACCGTCCCTATCACATTAGCGCAACATATCGTAGAGAGCTAACAATTCACCTGCCAAAAACCCTATCAAGCTAGAGCTAACTAGAAACGATCCGGGCTCTTGCTTGTCGAATTTACAGGGTTCGAGTATAGTGCGGGGTTGCCCGACCTGCTTTGCAGGGGTCGGGTTGCCGGTTGAGGGGTGATTTATTATTTTGAATTAGGTATTCATATCTGAGAGGTGGCTCTTTCCTTCAGAAAGATGCAAAGTAGTTATAATCTACGCTCAAGATAAAGCAGTAATCCGCGATAGATATTCATAATTTTAAAATAACGGTCTCTGACCGCTTTCGTAACTATAATGGACATTTGAACCAAAGCAGCACAATTGATAATGATGAAAAGGGCATAGACGTATATACATGGATAGCGGGCTCTCAACTATTGAAATCGCCGGGTGATTGAAACAACCGAAATTCCGCAGCCGGGCATTTTCAAAAGGGCAGAAAGTCGTCGTTACTGCAACTACTTTTTCAATGGCACTTGGATACGTTAATTCTCAATTTACTGAAAATACGGGAAACAAGGTTTTTTCAATCACAAATAATTAAATAATAAATGCGGCAAATAATAGCAGAACATGTTATCACAAATATCATGCGGCGTATTTGGTATAAATAAATATATGAATGAATGATGGATGAATCAGAATAAATCCCAACTTGCCCTTTATTATATAGAACCATAAAAAAAATAAGAAAGACAACAAAAGTAAGGCGGTATTGGAATTGTTTGGGACGGGAGTGATTTTGAGGCGAAGGAAGGGAGGGATGTTTCGGTGCTTGTAGTTGCCGAGTCGATTCGGTTATGTAAGCGCTCTTTTTATGCCCTTTTCCTGGATGTTGCAATGAATAGGGGAATGTGCGGTAAGTTGTCATGTGCCCCCTCCCTTCACTCATTCCCTCCCTTCCTCCTCCCTCCCCATTCCCCCTCCCTCCTCTTCCCTGACTTAGCCCTCCCCCATCCCCTCCCCCTCCCTTCCCTTGTTCTCCTGTTGCCCCTTGTCCAGTCAATCAGTCAAATTCGCATAAAATGTGCTTTTGGAAAAGTGAACATTGCCAGGGATTACCCCCCCCCCCCCCGTCGCTTATACGTAGCGCCATGCCTTGTTAGTCGTGCCCCGTCCTGAAACTTGTTGGATCACTCCCTGGCTCAATGCATTTCCTGGCTGAAAACTAACTTTCCCCAGATGTTTTCGTGATTTAAAAATAATGCACTGAGGTCTTAATCTTTGTAATGTAATGTTGAAAGAATTGGTTTCTGGTTTTTCACGTATAAAGGGGTAATATTATCATTATTAATTGCCTAGGCGCGAAAAAGAAAACCCCTGTTTTACGGCGAGCGGACCTTAGAGTAGGGTCTGTCGGGTGAATTTTTCCTTTTTTTCTTTTGGGGGGGGGGGGGGTTTTTGTTTATATTTTTTTTCTTTTCTGGAGGTCAATTGGCCAAAATAGCCCAAAAATAGAAAAATCAAGAGGAAAAAATGAAAAATATTTACACAAATTTTCTAAAAAAAATGAGCAAATTGAATAAATTATGGCTTAAATACAGGCTGAATTTACATGATTTTTGGAAAAACTAAAAAAAAAAAAAATATGCCACCTGAAAATCAGGGTCGGCCTGGGCCCGTAACACAGTTTTTTTTTAAATTTTCGTCGCCTTATGTGTATAGGGAGAAAGACAACCACTTTGTTTAGGGTATGTGATTGCATATACTGAATACTTGTTTTGGGCGCAAATTCCACCAAGTACTCGTTTGGGGAGCGCTGGCACTACTGAACGTGCTTTAGGGGTGAAAATTCAAGCTTCAAAATACTATTTAGGGTGCTTTTTGTGAATGCTCGGACACTAGTGGAAATGCCATTCTTTTGGGGAGTGATTTTCGCTCTTTTTTAGTAGAAATGGTGCTCTTTAAAGCAAAAACTACCCATCTTTGAGTGGGTTTGCAGCCTTGCAGGTTTTTTTTTCATTCTGTTTACATACATCTAGTGGATGTCAAAGGTCAGAATACCTTAAAGTTTAAACACAATAAATGACCCTCGTGCACAAGTGATCTAATTTTATCTGCTAAACCAGATTTGATTTTTAATGTCTGGTTCAAGAATTCGGTATGTCCAAAACAATATTATTATACACTGTTAGAACAAAATTAATCAAGTTGTTTAAAATTTTAAACAAACACTGTTTACCCTGGTCATCGCTCAACCTTGTTTAAAATTTAAGCAACTTGTTTAAATATTAAACAACTTGTTTAAAAATTAAACAACTCGTTTAAAAGTTTAAGCATCAGTTGTTTAAATTTTTTAAACAAGTTGTTTAATTGGACTTTTAAACAAGGTTGAGCGATGACCAGGGTAAACAGCAGTTGGTTAAAGATTGCGAGTTGTTTAAAAAATGTTTAAAACTTATAGACCAGTTAACATCCTACGTCACTTCTTTTGTTGCCTGCGAATCCATTCCTGCGAATCGTTATGGCCCATAGTATTAAAACTCTAACAGATACAATTGCCCAGTGTGTAACAGTCAGGCCGACCTATTTCAAGATATCAGGCCCTAACATGTTTGCAAAACATTGTTGTTAACTGGTCTATACAACCTTGTTTAAGACAACATGTTATAACAACAAACTATACAAAGTTGTTTAAAACTTAAACAACATCACTTTAAACAACCCTCTTTTTAAACAGCAAAATTTTAAACAGTGTTCTAACAGTGTAATAAAATTACACACAATAATTAAAGATATAGGGCCGTATTCTCAACACGATGTTTAAATAAACGGTGGTTAGGCCTAAACTGTGGTTAGCTAAACGCACTGTTTAAAAAACCGCAGGTTAAATATTTTAACAAGTCGTTAGCTAACCACTGTATTTCAACGCCGTAAATATCATCCACCGAACTTTGACTTCTCTTCGCCTATATCATTACGTGATGTGCGTGAACAATATTTATATGCCAGACAATGCCTTCCGTAGTTGTAAATGCAACGCATGAAGCCCACGGGTAAATTTCAAGAATGTCGCGTTAAGCAATTAGCTTTAGAATTTGTTGAATGATGGAGACAAAAGCCTGGGCCTATTTAAAACTGTTTTAGTCGTTGTGCCGCCCTTGCCTATCTTCAATATATAACAATAAACACGAGCATGGAAATAGAAGCAAAGGAAAAAAAAAAATGGGCGAGAACCAAATGAAATGAGGGACTCGGAAAAGGAGGTTAATGGTCTAACCCGAGTAGTATAAATAGAGCTGAAATAATATCGGCATTGATTGTGAAAACGTGAAGTTAAACACGCCTTAAACTACCCCCGGACCAAGTCTGAGTTTAACAACGTTTTAGGCATGTTTAACAATGTTCGGCTAAAATTTAAACAGTGTTTAAATTTAACCATGCTTTGAGAATTGCGTTTATTTTAGCGGGGCGTTTAAATTGCGATTTAACCAGTGATTAGCGTTAAACATCGTTTGAGAATACGGGCCATACTTATTATAGAGTCCACAAATATCCCAAGTTGACAGAAGCGTTGCAGTTCAACGAAGACACGTCCTCACAGCGAAGACTTCAAAATGACAGCGCATAAGTTCACATAAACATCCATGGTATATTCCATTCGAATCTTCTCAGTCCTGTCTTGTCCAGCAGTTCAAGACGACAGGTTTTCCCTCGACGACCTAATCTTCCTGGCAAAACACTCCAGGTATTCTTACCACCATCATTTTGTCGTTAATGTCCTCATATCGGACCACAAACTGGAATCACCTTTTTGATTCCAAAAACTGAAGTTCTTCTGGCTTAAAAGACGACAGCAGACAGTTCGGCTATCAAGCTCCGGCGGCTCCAATAAATATTATAAATCCTGGGCATTGTCAAAGCTCAATCTACCATATTTGTAGATTAAAACTAGCTATAAAACTTCTACTTGTTACGGCATGGTGGCTGCTTGGTCCTCGTCCTTCCAGTGACAAGTATTTAACTTCTCACAGCTAGATTCCCCTTTCTAACAATAATCATTACATCATCATCATGCATAAACATAACCTAGCACTGTTAAATCAGATTTCACAAAAATTACATCATCTACATTGCATCACCTCACAATTATAACTTCATGGGGAATCCCGAATCTTGCAATCTGTTTTTGATCTCAATGCATAAACAAGTTGACTCAGTTTCTAATTTACATTTTCGGGAATTCCACTCAACTCTTGCTTGATGTAAATAACAGGTGCATTTTGCACAAACAACACTATAGGGAATTACCCTTTCTCTCTTTTATAGTAAACAAAGTACTTTTCCTGTGAGAAATCTCTTCTCAAGTAAAATTGAGAAAATAAAATAAAATACTATTTTCAATCACAAAATGGAGGCTATATAACAATTTACACTTGTATTCCAAGGTGGATATCGTGTATAGCCTTCTAAACCGTACCCTAAGCGCGTATTTTCATTTGGCGAGAAAAACACCATAAACAAGTATTTTGTTTGAATTTGCTATCCTAAACAAGTATTGTGGTTGACTTTGCAAATAGGCGGGAATTATTCGGTTGTTATCTTTCCGCGCGTAAAAGTAAACCAAATGTACTCGAGCGTTTGCACAGAATCGTGAAAATCATACCCTTATTTTGCATTTTGACGATTTTGATACCCTAAACAATGTACGCGTGTATACGTACATCGCCTGATCTCAAAAAACGACCCTAATAGCTCCTAATAGTGTGGTTTGGTTTGTATTCCCATAGGATTTTCATGCTAAAATTGATTTTGTTGCTGTTTGGGTTTCAATAGGGCCTAAACTGTCAGAAAATGATAGGGTGCAAATTTTTGGACTGATTTCCCCTCCTGCAAGGGGGAAATGTTAGTACAGGGAAAAATTTAAAATCGAGTCAAAGTGTGTTTTAATGTACACTAACGCGTTCGTCTCCTCATAAGGATTAGAAAAAGTATATATTTGCCTATGTTTCAACCTTTAGTTAAAGCGGTATAGCCCCATCACCCTGGGGGTAAATGCTCCAATGTTGTTGAAAGTGCTGCCAAATGATTCCTTGTGTCATATTGAAACAGGAAATGGATTTTAACTGTTTTGGTGATATCACCATTGCGACATCCAGGGAAAGTTTTGGTGACCCCATAAACCATGAAACCCTTGCTGCATTTTGCTACGTAATTAGCCAACCAAATGTCACACAATGTAAAATAATATATTTTGGATCCTGTGAAGCAATACAAACAACTCATCACCATGCAGTTTCAACAAAATCTGCAAGAGCATTGGGTAAATTTACCCCAGGATGACCTTGAACCATTATGAGGATATAGCACGTTAACTAAAGGTCGGAACCTAGGCAAATATATACCTTTTTCTAATTCTTATAAGGAGACGAACATGTTAATGTACATTAAAACACAATTTGACTCAATTTGAATTTTTTCCCTGTAGTAACATTTCCCCCCTTGAAGAAGGGGGCAGCAGTCCGAAAATTTGCACCCAATCATTTTCTGACAGAATGGTCCCTATTGAATGAAAAACAGCAAGAAAATCAAGTTTAGCACAAAAATCCTACGGGAACGGTTTCATTGACATACCAAACCACACTATAATTACGCGTTTTTGTACACGAGCATGATATCCACCTTGGAATACAAGTCCCCCGCCCCCACCAAAATTATTGGGGTGCCCAGCCCCCCTCCTAAGGCTATGCTATTGTAGTTGTTATAAGTAGTATTATTTCTCTCATTCCATAATATTCATCGTAATTATCATCACCAATATGATTTATTATTATTATTAAAGTGGAATTTACACCATCACCAAGTTCAGTCATGACATAAAATAAAAAAAAAAGGTCTTCACCAGTTGTTCTGGATCCCGCTGATGAAAGTAGGCTGGTAATTACCAATTTCTTGTGCTATTTATTTTATTGTTATTTTGGTTAAATAAAAAATAAAAAACCGTTCCATATTACTTTTCAAGCGGCTTTACTGATACGAGTACGAGTAACTAATTGTAAGGCGCCTTAAAACGCCCTGGGGGTCAGATGCCGGGTCAGATGACTATTTGTCGGCCAAAAGCGTAAATGGAACGGTTGTTGATCACAATTGTGCCCCATGAATTACTTCCTAATATACATGAAAGTTACATGCGAGAGTTGTATACGAGTGTCGTGTTAAGACGGTTATTTATTATTCATGATTGAATATTATTTTCTGGGTATACAGGACACCTAAGCTAGCTACGTACGTTCGGGTCGATGCAAAGCGCCAAGCATCTAGGTTCAGATGTGCCACATGCACGTCGGCAGACACGGGAATGTGCGTCTTTTTGTTAATCAAACCCCAAGAAATTCATTTTTCTTATGAAGGTTTGTTTCAGCGATACGATACACATTTTTCGGTGAATAAGGATTAAAGATGGATGCATTCGTTTCACGACAATTTGTGTCGGCGGTTCCATGAAATACAGCGAAAATATATCAATCGGCAATTGTCAGTGGTTAACAACATGATGGAGGCCGCACAATACTGTGTACAAGGAATGGTAGGTCTTTTACCGATCGTATTAGCAAATGGCGATTTTGTTTGTTGACATCTCTAATGCGGAGGAGGAAATACCTTGTTCCATGACATAAGGTTTGAAGCCTTTATAAAGAAGCGATTTTATTGCATTTTTATAGATAACCGCAGGCGTATTGAAGTCGGGGGGAGGGGGGGGGGGTGGGTGGGATTAGGCCAGCTTTATAATGACATAGGCTATTTTAGATAGATCTATAGTTCGTCAGTAGTAGAAAACTGTCAGTGGCGGCCAGTACAAACCTATAGTCTATACAAACGGTCAAGCTTATGTGGGAGGGGGGGGGCCGCTCAGAACCATTGCCCTGCTATAGTTACGCAACTGGTAGTCGTTATTAAAAAAATATAGGTGCCTACTATTTATTACCGGGGTTAGCAGGCACTCGAATTCCTTGATTGATAAACTATCACGGTATTCGGAAATGTTCACGGGAATGGTACATGGGGGAGAACGGCGGGGGGGGGGGGGGGGGTGGGGGGGGGTTCTCAACACAACTGACCATACAGGGACGTGCCACAGACATCGGTTCCATTTTCAGCTTAGGGTGATCAATGACCCTTTTTCATGCCACTTAGTTGGTATAGCAATGGCGTCGTTTTTTTTTTCAAAATTTCTCAAATTTGTTGGAAAATTATAAATTTCTCAATAGGAAACCACAAATTCCTAATAACTGTTGACAAATTAGGGCTAAATTTCTCATCTGAAGCCAACACAAAAAATGTCCAAATTTGCTTAAAATGTCAAATTTGCGATGGTGAAAATGGCAAATTTGGTTTAAAAATTTGGCCCAAAATTTGCATCGTTGGTATAGCTATGGGTTCCCTCTTTTTGGACAAAAAAAAAAATGTTTTTTTCTTTGTTTGTTTTTCTAGCTATGGGTCCTAATTCCAGGGTCCGGGAGGCCAAGTACATACCCTAATGAGAAACCCCCCCGGGGAGCGGGGGGGGGTGGGGGGGGGGGGGGGGGTGAAACCACTTTATGGGAAGGCTACTATTGCCTTCGGAAGTCGAGGTATGAGATCTTTCTATTTATACGGTTTTGCTTGTTAGCTACCCAGATTGGAAGAGTAAGTACGTCCAAACAAAGGGTTATACCTTTTCAATGATATTAAGGGGTTGATAATTTTGTACCAATGTCTCTCCAGGGTGGCAGGGCGCACACCCGGCGGACGTTCCAAAGGGTCCGAGCTGAGGAGAGAGCATCCACTTTTTCAGCAGATGATTTTTAGTTGAAAAATCGGCTAAAAAATGTAAAATTGACCTCAATTGAAAAGTGGAAGTTCAAATGGAACAAAACTGGTCAATATGTGCACTATTAAGAGCCCTTATATGTCGATGGGACAAAAGGTAAGGTGCCAAAGGTCAAAGGTCCATGTGAGATCAAGTTGAAACAATATAAAAATTGTAAATGACTCAATTGAAAAGTTGAAGTTCAATTGGAACCAAAACTTTGGGGCCCAAGGGATCCCTCATGTGACGAGGTCAAAGGTTACAATTGTCCTAAGGTCAAAGGTCAGGGAGCGGCCCCAGGCATATTATTTATTCAAGCGCGGAAAGCGAGAAACCGCGAATTTAGTTTCTATCTGTCGATTTGAACCCCTCTCCTGTCCAACCTGAAATATTGCTATCATTTGATAAAGGTTTATCCTACTTTAAGGGGAAACATGTATTGGAGTTGGGCAGTCCCCTTTAAGATCAAATTTTAAATCCCGCCTAAAATTGGTTTTTGGTTTTTGTCAGTATATAGTCTAGACTTAAAATTTCAACTTATATTTCACATCTCAAAAAAGAACATAAGAAACATAATACAAATTGATAAAACTTTTGCCTAAATTGAATACATAAGTATGTTTACCTGTTTCAACGCGTTGGTTTTTACCGAAAACTATTTGTAATTTTAAGCACGCAAAGGCTACCACCATAATTTTTCCAGATATGTAGGAAATCTGTGACATGAAAGACAAGTTTGCATTAGAATTGAACAACAGTTTGAAATAAAACTGCATAAATGGACTGACCTTCGCCAAACCAAACAGGTTTGCGTATAAACGTAAAGTAATCAATGGGACTGTCTTGTAGCGTGTGTATAGTGAATAGTATATACTTTACCGTATCCGCATATGAGTAGGAGGAGCTAAGGGACGCACCATTAGACTTCAAGGGGGGGGGGGGGTGGTTGGAAGTTTGGGTAATGGCAAGTTTTTTTTCCAGGCTTGGAGGAAGGTTTTTTTTATTCAAGTCATAGGCTGGATTTTTTTTGCGCCTAATTGAGGATGGTGGTTTGGTTCTCGAATGAACGTTGTTCTGGGAAGAACTAGTAATCACTTTTCTGTTGTCTGTTCATGTGTTGTAATGATGTCTGGCGGGTCCGTGTTCCACTGCTTGTGTCGATTTAATCTGGAAGTTCCGTAAGGGCTAACGATGATTGTTAACTTGGTGGAAAGAAAAGGGTACACGAGATCTCGAGGTGATTAGATTTTGGGCGTTAATTTTTTAAAATTTTGTAAATTAAGTATCTTAATTTGCCTACATTAAGAAAATTTTCCCGCCAAGGCTGTGTACAAGTTTCTGGAGTTCACGTCAGGCGTTTGATGATGTAACTTGGTGGAAGGGAGCGGGGCTGGAGAGTCTCGAACTGATTTTAGATTATGCAAATGAGCTTAATTAATATGCAAAAATTCAGCGTAATTGCTATTAATTTTGACAACGGTACCTTGGATACGGAAAATTCCGTCGTTGCCTTGAAAAGCTATCATGGTGCGCATCTTTTTTGAATTTGAAAGTGTTGTGCATACGTGCGGCTTAGGTATGCAAATGAACAAATTAAAATGCGGTAATACCGTAATCTCGGAAAACCAGAGTACATCGATAGGCAAAATTCCTTCGCTGCATGAAGAATTACTAGGCCAGGCATCTTTGGGTGAATAATAATGGTCAAAGTGGCATTTGGGCATAAAATTATGCTAATTAAGTGTCGTAATTTGCATAATTTAAGAAAAAAAAGTTGTGTTTAGTTATCTAAAGTTCCGTAAGGCATATAATGATGTAAACCTGTATAAGGAAGGCGGTGGTTGAAGAGTTATCGACCATGGGGGGGGGTGATTTTAGATTTTGGGCATAATTGGGGTTGTTAATTAGGTATGCAAATGAAACTAATTAATATGCATTATAAAATCTGTTGTCAATTGCTTATATTTTTGAACGGTAAATCGGATACAAAAAATTCCTTCACTGAATTGAAAGCCAGTATTGGTGCGCATCTTTTTTGCCATTTGAAAAGATGTGTCATTTGCGGCTTAGATGCAAATGACGCTAATTAAATATGCATTAATGCTTATCGCGCATGAAAGATTAGGCTGCCATTATATATTTGTGAATCATAGTTAGGTTCAAGTTGCAGGGGGCCAATTAAAGGGAATTTTGTGATGCAATTGATTTAATAAAATACGTAATTGTCTTAAATTCGCTGAAACGGTACATGGATATGCAAAAATTCTTGTAACATGGAGAGAGGTGGGGTGTTGGGGAAGGAGATGGGTGTTGGGGAGGGGGAGGATGTCGTTGGGAGGGGTGTTGCGTCGGGGCGGGGTGTTGCGTTGGGGAGGGGTGCAGGTGTTGGGGGAGGGGCGGGAGGGAAGGGGTGGACGGGGACGGGGGGGGGGTGAGCGCCGGCAAGGGGGGGGCGTGGCGGGCGAGTGAGGAGGGGGTGGGTTTGGGGAGGTTGGGGGGGGAGAGGGGAACGGGGGTGGGGTGCGAGGAGGGGGGGGCGGGGGGAGGGGGCGTCGGGGGGGGGGAGGGGGAGGGCAGGTGGGGACGCGGGGGGGCGGCACGGGGAGGGTGGCCCGGTGCTTGAGGGGGTGGTAGGTAGGGGATCGGCTGGGGCCGGGTTTTCGGGGGGGGGGGGGAGGGGGGGGGGGGGACGGGAGCGCTGGGGGGGGGGGTGAGGTGGGGGGGGGGAGGGCCCAAATGTTGGTGGGGGGATCTTGGGGAGGTGGGGGGGGGGAGGGGTAGTGAGAGGGGGGGGTGGAGGAGCGGAGATGGGCGGGGGGCGAGGGCGTTCTGGGGGGTGGGGGTTTCTGTGTGGGGAGGGGGGGGGGCCGTGGTGGGGGCTGAGGGGTGGGGTGGGGAGGGGGGAGGGGGGAGGGGGTGGGGTGACGTGGGGGGTGGGCGCAGGGGGGGGGGGGGTAACGGGGAGGGCCGGGGTGGATGGTGGTGGAGCGATGGGGGGGGGTGTTGAGTGGGGGTAGGGAGGGGGCTGGGGGGGGGTGGAGGGGGGAGAGGGGCCCCGAGGGGGAGGACGGGGGGGGAGGTAGCGCGGCTGTGGGGGTGGGAGGATCGGCCGGGGTCTTGCGGGAAGAGGGCGTGGTGGGGGAGGGGCCGAGATTGAGGTGGTGGGGGGTGAGGTGGGGGGCGAGTCCGGGGGGGGGTGTGGTAGGGCGATGGGCGGCTCGGGGAGCGGGTCGGCGGTGGGGGGAGGGGGATGGGTGGGGGTGTGGTTGAGGGGGGTGGGGGAGGGCTAGGCAGGGGCGTGGGGTTGTTAGGTGGGACTATAATTGTTGGGGAGGGGGGGGGGAGTTTAGGGGGTGTTGCGGAGGGGGATGCGGGGGGTGTTGGTGTGGGGAGGGGGTGGTGGCGGTGCTTGAGGGGTTGTGGGCGAGGGGAAATGTGGGGAGGGGGTTCCGGTGGAGGGGGGGGGGGGAGGAGAGGGGGCGGGGTGGTGAAGGCGTGTTGGGTAGGGGGGATGGGGGTTGGGGAGGGGGTGGGGTGGGGTGTTGAGGTGGTTGTTGGGGAGGGGGATGAGGGGTTGAGGGGTGTGGGGGAGGGGGTGGTAGGTCTGTTGTTGAGGGGTGTGTGGTTAGGGGGATGAGGATTGTTGAGGGGGTGTTGGGGAGGGGGGGGGTGTTTTGACGGGTGTTGGGAGAGGGGGTAGGGGTGTTGGGGAGGGGTGTTCGGGGTTTTGGGGGGAAAGGGGGTGGGCTGTTGTGGGTGGGGGGGGCTGTGCGAGGGGGGGGGGGGGGAGGCGGGGCGGGGGGTGAGGCTAGCGTGGGGAGGCGAACATTGAAGGAGGGGCGGGAGGGCGAGGGGCGGGGAGGCGAAGCGGCTGGGGGCGGAAGGCGGGGGAGGACCGGGAGGGGGGGGAGGCGGGAGGGGGGGGTGGCACGGGGGGTAGGGGAGGGGAGGGGGGTGGCGCTGCGGGCATACGTGGACGGGAGGGATGGAGGGGGGGGGGTTGGGAAGGGGTGGGGGGGGGGTTGGCTACGGGGGGGAAGGGGGGGTTGGGGAGGGGGTAGGAGTGGGTGGGGGGGGAGGGGAGGAGGGGCTGGTGGGGGTGTTGAGGGGGGCTTGGAGGGGAGGGGGGGGGTGTTGGGGAGGGGGAGCGGGAGGGGGGTGTGGATGGTGGTGGGAGGGGTAGGGGGATGGGTGTGTTGGGGGGGGTGGTTGGGGAGGGGATGGCGGTGGGTGTGGGGGGTGGGGGGAGGGGGGGGGGTGTTGAGGGGGTGGGGAGGGGGTTGGGTGCTTGAGGGAGGGGGTGTGGGGAGGGGGGTGGGGTGTTGCGGGGTGATGGGTGAGGGGGGGGGTTGGAGGTTGTGGAGGGATGGGGGGTGGGGAGGGGTGGGGTGTTGGGGGTGGGCGTGTGAGCGGGGTGTTGGGGAGGGGGGGGGGGGGTGGGGTGATGAGGGTGTTGCGTAGAGGGGTGGGTGTTTAGGAGGGGGGTGTGTTGTGGGATGTTGGGGAGGTGGGTGGGTGTTGCTGGGTGTTAAGGAGGGGGTGGGGGTGGATATCTGACAATCCTTACTGTGTACCGGGGTGGGTGTTTTGTTGCAGGCGTGTTGGGGAGGGAGGTGGGGTGTGGCGGGGAGGGGGGCGGAGGGGGTGGCGACGGGATTGGTTAGGGGGGGTGGGGACTGGGGCGGGGGGAGGGAGGGGGGCTGGGGGAGGGCGGAGGGGGTGTGAGGGGTGGGGGAGGTGGGTGGGGTCGGGGCGGGGTGTTGGGGAGGGGGATGGAGATCGGAAGAGGGTAGAGGAGGGAGAGGGAGGTGAGGGTGGGGGGTTGGGGTGTTGAGGGGTGTGGGGCGAGGAGGGGGATGGGGTGTTGCACTGGGTGGTGGGGGAGGGGGTGGGGGTTGAGGGGTGTGGGGGAGGGGGCGGCTGGGGTGTTGTTGAGGGGGTGGGGCGTGGGGAGGAGCGGGGGGGGTGTTGAAGGAGTGTTGGGTAGGGGATGGTGTGTTGTGGGGTGTGGGGAGGGGTGGGGTGTTGGCGGGGTGTTGGGGAGGGGGATGGGGGTTGTTGCGGGGTGTTGGGGAGGGGGTGGGGGTGTTAGGGGTTGTTGGGGAGGGCGGTGGGTCGTTTGGTTGCGGGGTGATGGGGAGGGGGATGGGGTGTTGCTTGGTGTGGGGAGGGGGTGGGGTGTTGCGGCGGGTGTGGGGAGGGGATGGGGGTTTGCGGGGTGTTGGGGAAGGTGTTGGGGAGGGGAGGAGGGTGGGTGTTGCAGGGTGTTGGGGAGGGGGAGCCGGGGGGGAGGGGGGGTGGGGGACCCCTGGGCGTGGGGGGGGGGCGGATGGACCGGGGGGGGGGAGGGGGATGAGGTGGGGGGGCCCCTCCCAGCTGGGGGGGGGGAACCGGGCGGGGGGGGGGGGGAGGATACGCGAGGGTGGGGGAGTGGGGAGGGATGTGGAGGGGGGGGGGTGGAGGCCGGTGGGGAGGGGGTGACGGGGCGGGGGCTGGGAGAGGGCGTGCCGTTAGGGGGGGGCGGGGGGGGGGGGTGAGGGTGTGGAGGGTGGGGGGGGACGGAGGGGGGGGGGGGGGGCGGGGGGGAGGTGGCGGGTGGGGGGCGGTGCTGCGGGGTCCAGGGGTGGGGGGGGGAGGAGGGGGCGAGGGGTAGGGGGGGGAGGGAAAGGAGAGGGGCCACTCTCGCCTAGGTGGTGGGGAGGGGGTGACGGGGCGGGGGAGGGGCGGGGGGGGAGGGGGAGGAGTGGTGTGCAGTCGGGCCGCCCCCCCGTTCCGGCGGTGAGGGCCTAGGGGAGGGGGGGTGGGGAGGGGGGAGAGGGCCAGGCGGGTGAGGGGTGGTGGAAGGGGGGGGCGGTGGCGGCGGTGGGGGGTGGTGGATCACTGGGGTAGGATAGTCGAGGGTGGGGGGGGTGATGGGAGGGGGCCGGTGGGGTGGGACGCGGGGTGATTGAGGGGAGGGGGGGGGGGGGGAGGGGGCCAGGGGGATGGGGATGGGGTGTGGGAGGGCGGGGTGAGGGGAGCGAGTGGGGTTGGGGGGGGGGGGTGTTGGGGAGGGGAGGGGGTGGTGGGGCGGGTGTTGGGGAGGGGGGGGGTGTTGCCGGGGTGGTGGGGAGGGGGTCGGTTTGGGTGTTGCGGGGTGTTGGGGAGGGGGTTTGGGTTGTGGAGGGGTGCGGGGGAGGGTGTGGGGTGTTTGGAGGGGATGGGGTGTTGGGGAGGGGTGGGGGGGTTGGGGGTGGGGCGTGTGCGGGATGTTGGGGAGGCGAGGGGGGTGCTGCGTGATGTTGCGGTAGGGGGTGGGGTGTTGCGGAGGGGGTGTTGTGTTGTGGGATGTTGGGGAGGTGGTGGGGTGTTGTGGGTGTTAAGGACGGGGGTGGGGGTGATTGGGCGAGGGGGATATCTGCAATCCTTCTACGTGTCTGCTTGCACAACTTTTCGGGAACACCCTGATTCATACAATTGCAATCTGTTCTGCTGCTCTTGTCTTTACAGCTATGCGCGAAAGCAGCGAGACATGTGATCTCCTTTGGTCATGTTTTTTTTGGTAGGCCCTGCATATGGGGCGCATGGGTTTTTAGGTAGTAGTCAGGGCACACCTCGCCAAGTTAGCGGGCAGGGTGTTGCGCGGGGAGGGGGGGTTGTGCGCGAACCTTCGCAATATTTGCTTTCCCCAAAAAATTTTCCCATAAACTTTTATAGAAAAAACTATTGAAATTATGAACATTATAATATATATAATATATCTATATATATAATATATATATATATATATATATATGATTATATATATATATAGTATAATATATATATATATATATTATGGTATGATCAGTTTAATTAGTAAAATTATAGTTGATGGGTTAAGTTGGTTTTAATGAAGCATAAGTGCTCATGGAGAGTCGTATATCAAGCTGTGCGGTTGCGGGTGGGGTCTCCCCTCCCGCGTGAAGCACGGCACGTTGCAATGTTCACTCTCAAAAATAATTTTCCCATGCAATGTGATTGAAAAAGTTAAATAATGCTTGAGTTATAGGTCCCCGGTTATAGGTATGATCACAGTTTTAAAAAGTCTTGTTGATGGGTTTAAAGTTTGTTTGATTAAGCATAAAGTGTCATGAAGAGCTCGTATATCAAAGCTTGTCGGGGGTGGGTACGGGAGGGGGTGTTCCCTCCCGTGCGAAAGCGAGAGAACTCTTGCAAATTTGCTTTCCAAAAAACAGGTTCCCCAAGCAAATTTGATAGAAAAAAAACGTGAAAATTATAAGTGGTTCAAGTATGATAGCATTTTAGGGGCGCTGACGGGCGCCACCTATTAGCTTGGCGTTGGAGGAACGTACGGCGTCCGGGTAAGTACCGTTAAGGGATGCGGCCGTTAGCGATGGTGCCTTACTTTTACTGTTTGCGAGCACCGAAGTACCGACAAAAACGTTCAATTTTCTCGCTAGGTTCTTAGGTTCTGACCCAATTACGCACTATTTCAAACAAAAAGAGTAACGGACCCTCTATGCAAAAATCTCCATTAGAACCCCTTCGGAATCGCTCGACGCAGTACAACTATAAATCCTTTCGCAGTCTGTGACACGACTACACACTTTCCGGGACTGCCGTAGGAAACTGTAGCAAATGGGATTTCTACGTGACATCACGATGATATGTTACATAGCGGATGTTCCAAATTTATGGTGGAAAATATATGGAGTGCCCTCGAGATTACCCGATGACCTAAAAATTAATTCTTTAGGCAGAGATGTAATCAAGAAAACGTTATCCATTTTCCTGCGAACGACATTTAAGGAATATTTTTAAAAACCACTGTTGTATAATGGTATATCATCTACGTAAACAAGCCATATTGGGTCATGTCAATCGTGACCTCGAGTTGTTTTCCATCACTTGTGACAATTGAGAGATTGCACGATTGTATAGCAGGGTCCTAGGTAGCGCAGCGGCTAAGGTACTACACACATGCAGTATTTTCCCCGTTGGCCCTGGGTTCGAAATCGGTCAAGAGCAGCTTTGATATTTCATTGTTGTTATTTAGTTGTTCGTGTTTGAGCTGTTTGTTACCAGGAAAGGGGGGGGGGTATGTGCCGTTGTTTTGCTTTTTTCTCCCTTTTCCCTTTTTTTCATTTTTTAACACCGGCCTTACACAGCTTAAATGAAATCACGAAGTGGGAATAAAGTAGGCCAAAATGAAAAATAATAATGAAAAAAATTACAACGGGAAACAAAAAGAAATAAAATTTAAAACCTATTAAAATACCAAATAAAAAATTCCAGAAGAATTAACAATGAACAATGAGTGTGAAAAAAAGAACCGTAAATTAAAATAAAAAGGACAATGACAAATAACAGATAAAGATTTTAAAAGAAAAAAAAACAATCAAAAGCCCCCCAAGCACAGATCTTAAAAAAGTCGCAAAAAAAAAAAAAAAAAGAACAAACAAACCCATTAAACACCCAACAAAAAAAGCAACCACGGAGGCGGTGCGGGTAGTATCTCTGATCCACCTATCCATCCCCTTTGGGTCTGTCTCCAGCGGCCGGGCCGCAGCAGGTTGCAATGTTCACTCTCCAAAAATAATTTTCCCATGCAAATTTGATTTGAAAACAATTTGGAATAATGCTTAAGTTATAGGTCCCCGGTTATAGGTATGATCAACAGTTTTAAAAAGTCTTGTTGATGGGTTAAGTTTTGTTTGAATTAAGCATAAAGTGTTCATGAAGAGCTCGTATATCAAGCTGTCCGGGGGGTGGGTACGGGAGGGGGTGTTCCCCTCCCGTGCGAAGCGCAGAACTCTTGCAATATTTGCTTTCCAAAACACATTTTCCCCAAGCAAATTTGATAGAAACAATTTTTTATTTTTATGCATGATGCTGTGCATGATGGGAAGCGTTTCTGAGCTGCTGTTGGGCGCACCTATTAGCTTGGCTTTGGAAACCGTTACGGCGGTCCTGGTAAGTACGTAAGGGATGCGGCCCGTAGCGAATTGTGTGCCTTCACTTCAGTGTTTGCGAGCACCGAAGTACCCGACAAAAACGTTCAATTTTCTCGCTAGGTTCTATAGGTTCAGACCCAATTACGATACATATTCAAAACAAAAAACATAGTAACGGACCCTCTGATGCAAAAATCTCCATAGAACCCCTTCGGTAATCGCTCGCGCAGTACAACTATAATATCTTCGCAGTCTGTGACACAGACTACACACTTTCCGGACTGCCGTAGGAAACTGTAGCCAAAATGTGGATTTCTACGTTACATCACGATATATGTTACATAGCGGATGTCCAAAGATGGGGGAAAATAATGCGTTGCTCGAGATTACCCGATGACCTAAAATTAATTTCTTTCGGCAGAGATTTAATCAAGAAAAAGTTCTCCATTTTTCCTTGCGAAATTTAAGGAATATTTTGAAAAACACTGTATACATGTATCCTCTACGTAACACGCCATATTGGGTCATGTCAATCGTGACCTCGAGTTGTCTTCCATCACCTTGTGACCAATTGAGCAGATTGCACGATTGTATAGCAGGTTCCTAGGTAGCGCAGCGGTCTAAGGTACTCACACACTGCATTATTTTCCCCCCGTTGGTCCTGGGTTCGAAATCGGTCAGAGCAGTTTGATTTTTCATTGTTGTTATTAGTTTTGTTCTTGTTTGAGCTGTTTGTTACCAGGAAAGATGTGCCGTTGTTTTGCTTTTTTTCTCCCTTTTCCCCCTTTTTTCTTTTTTTAACACCCGGCCTACACAGCTTAAATTGAATCACGAAGTTGGAATAAGTAGTCCAAAATGAAAAAATATGAAAACCAAAGACTAGTTCAAAATTTGCCAAATTTAAATATTATTTAAACATATATAAAATACAAAATAAAAATTAAAAGAATTAACAATTGAACAATGAGTGAAAAAAAGAAAACGCTAAATTACAAATAAAAAAGAAAAGACAAATAACAGATAAGATTTAAAAGAAAAACCATATTAACTTAAAATAATTAAAAATACATAAAAAAATCATATAGCAAATTAAATTAATAACAAAAGTTAATGAACAAAAATAAATGTAAAAATAATAACAAATGCAACTAATGAAAATACACCAATAACAAAGTACTAAAATAAAAATGAACTAATAAAAATAGAAATCTTTAAAATAATAAAAAAAATAAAGATAGTTGATAAACTAATAATAATAAAACAAAATTACAATGGACAACAAAAAATAAATTTAAATATATATAAAATACAAAATAAAAATTAAAAGAATTAACAATTGAACAATGAGTGAAAAAAAGAAAACGCTAAATTACAAATAAAAAAGAAAAAGACGGAAACAAATAAGAATTTATGGGTGATAGAGGGTCCTTCCAGTACGCATACCTATTTGCAGCTGCGCATCGTTTAGCGTGAATACTTACGCACTCGCTATATGTGCGTCGACTGTTTTCTTGAGATGCGTCTAACGCTAGCGCGTGGTTTCGTGAAGTTTTGCATTCGTTTGTGCAGTTTAAAGTTTTGCATTCTCGTTAGTTTGGGATTATTTCGTGGGCTTTTTGTTCACGCGTGCTCTTCGGGTAATTTCACAACATTCGCTTTAATAAAACTAATAACAACAGGCGACATCTTTCTACCCAACATAAAAAACCAACATTTCGGAGAACCAGGATAAATCGGAGGAAAGTGTAAGCGCATTTGTAATTGAGGGTCGTCGAATTTTGAGGTTCAAGATTCGCTACAAGACTTGCGGGGTGCCGGGTGATGACTGGCGAACCCTCGAATAATGAACCGTTAGAATATCGAGAGAACTCCGCAATGAACATGATGAATCATATAGATACTTTGAAGCCGCCATGCCACGATTGCACTATTATTATGAGATAAACAATTTTATTTCCACATTTTAGAAAACCCAACTGAGATAAAAAAAAATCACATCAGACTCAGTTTTCTCTGTTTTTGGTGGTGATGACACCAATCAAATTGTTTGGCAACCTTATACTCTAAAACTAACCCTAACCCTTGAAACTAAAACTTTATCTTATAATAAATTATCTACTTCAAATCAATTGTTTCATTAAAAAGTTTGGAATAGCGAACCCTTTTGAAATTCGGAATATAGAACACGGTATCTGGTTTCGGAATAGCGAACCTTTTAGCTTGGAAAAGCGAGCCTTAATTTTCTTTAAACCTTCTTACATATTCGGAAAAGCATATCCTTTTACAAATTCGGAATAGAAACCCGTTCCAATTATCGGAATAGTGAACCATTTTTAATATCCGGAAAAGCGAACCCCTTTTTCGGAATAGCGAACCTTTTCAAAGATTAAAAAAAGCGAATGCTAAAAACGCATGTTCGGAAAACGAACCTTCGCAACATTGAACCTTCAGAATATCGAGAGGACCCCAAAATAACTACTTCCAAATCTAAGAGTCGCAAGGTGAATTCGAAAGGATCACAAATATTTGCCTTCTGTTCAGCATGTTTAGCCTGCATGCAAATACAAACTTTGTTTGGTTGCTTCTTTTAGTCAACATTGCTGAGTTTCGTTCATGAAGTTGACATATTTTCCAACATCTTTCTAAACTTTTTTTGGAATTTTGTGTTATATTCTGACGTTTATGCCATGCACATATAGATAAAAATCACTAATTATAAAACTGCGATACCGTAAATCCTATCATATTAATCACTGTTCAAGTGGGTTATGATGCGTGTATGGCGCTAGTTTCGGTGCGTAGGTACGCGAAGAGTGCTGCGCCCACAACAGTTAACCAAGACGCACTAAAATGAAAAAAGGTGTATTTTTTGGTACATTTTGACATATTTCTAGAAAACTAAGTCGGTGACCCCTTCTTTTTATTGATGCGCCTTAAAGATCTGGCATATGACTTTAACATAATTTAAAAAATAAAAAATCTGGCCGTCAGAAGTAAATTTTTTATGAAGAAAATGACGTCTTTTTCTCATTTTCCCATAGAGCTCTGTACAAATTTTTCCGAAAAATGTGATTTTTGAACAAGTCATACCTCAAAAACTAAGTCGGTGACCCCCATTTTTTATTTCGGATTTTTCATGTACACCGATGAAAATAACATATATCTGAAAATAAAGAAAATCTGGCCGTTAGCTTTATGATCCTCTATCAAGCGCTTCTGCCCAATATCATATAGCGCATGACGGAATCAATTGTAATACCAAAAAAGGACCATGGGTAGTTGGGATGGGTAGTTGGGAATTGTCCATATAGATAAAAAGGATAAGGTGTGAAGGTAATGTAGAAATGTGCCCTGGTGTAGTTGGAAGGAGGAACCTGGGTTAGTTGGGAAAGGGCCACTCTTTGTAGATGAGAAGGGGGATCTGTGTTAGTTGGGAAGGACGCTCTGTGACAGCTGTGAAGGGCTCCCAGACAGTTGTGGAAGGGGTCTTGGATAGTTCGAAATGAAGAAAAGACCTTGGGACTTTGGGGCAGCTAGTAAAAGGGCCCTGGTATAGTTGCAAAGGGGCCGTGTGGTCGGTAGTCAGACAGGGACCCTAAGGTGGTGACAAAGTTTAATAATGCTACAGGTTACGTCTGATAAGGTTCACCAACAACAAAACTGTTCATACTATATTCTTGTATTTCAATATATATATTTTTATACTTATTTCAAACACTTTTGTACTAAGCAAGTTGCAATAAAACTTCACGAATTCAATCTGATATTGTGTCTACCGTTTCTTTCTTACATAAGTATTTCCCAACCACATAGAACAACCCAAACAAGACTCACTCCTTGGGGCGCCCCTTTCCTTTTAAAAGGAATTTTTATTAAAAAGTAAAATATAGTTGATGGGTTAAGTTTGGTTTGAATTAAGCATAAAGTGTTCATGGAGAGATCGTATATCGAGCTGTCTGGGGGTGGGTGCAGGAGGGGTGTCCCCTCCCGCGCAAAGCGCGGAACCCTTTCGATGTTCGCTTTCCCAAAAACATTTTCCCATGCAAATCTGATGGAAACAATTTGAAATAATGCTTTTTAATATACGTACGATCAACAGTTTTAAAAAGTAAAATATAGTTGATGGGTTAAGTTTTGTTTGAATAAGCATAATGTGTTCATGCAGAGTTCATATATCAAGCTGTCCGGGGGTGGGTGCGGGAGGGGGTGTCCCCCTCCTGCGCGAAGCGCAGAACCCTTGCAATATTTGCTTTGCAAAACACATTTTCCCTATGCAAATTTGATAGAAACAACTTGAAATATATAAGTGGTTCACTTAATTATACGTATGATTAGCATTTTTTAAAAAAATATATATAGTTGATGGGTTAAAGGTGCATTTCGTGATCCTATCACATTCATTTTGTTTATAATTCACTAGATATCCTCAAGAAAAGATTATTTCCAAAATTTCAGTTGATTCTGATGTTGCGTTTTGATGCTATGAGTGAATTAGTGGTATCGCGCTGCCCCATAGACCACTGTGTTGTAATTTCTGTCCGTTTAGGCGATGAAAAAAGAAAACCCTGTTTTACGGGCGAGCGGACCTTTCGAGTAGGGTCGGTCGGTCGGGTGAATTTTTTTATTTTTTTTTTCTGGAGCTCAAAATGGCTAAAATAGCCCCAAAATCTGAAAAATCAAGAGAGAGAGAGAAAAAATGAAAAACTTTTACAACAAATTTTCTTACAAAAATTTGCCAAAGTTGATAAATTTGGCCTAAAAACAGGCTGATTTTACATGATTTTTGGAAAAACTAAAAAAAACCAAAAAAAACGGCAAAACTGAAAATCAGGGTCGGTCGGGCCCGTAAAACAGGGTTTTTTATTTTCGTCGCCTTAGCGAGGATGCTAGTACTTAAAGGTGTATTTCTTGATTTCAGCACATTCTGTTTTATTCACTGATCACTAGATATCCTTGAGAAAAGTTTATCTCACAATTTGAGCTGATCCCATCTTGCGGTTTTGTGTTATGAACAATTGCTCGTTTCCCACGGCCCCATAGACTACTGTGCTGTAATTTCTGCCCGTTTAGGCGACGAAAATAAAAAAAAAACCTGTTTTACGGGCCTGACCGACCCTGATTTTTCAGTTTTGCAGATTTTTTTTTTTTAGTTTTTCCAAAAATCATGTAAAATCAGCCTGTTTTAGCCTAAATTTATCAAAGAAAATAAAAAAAAAAAATCGCCCGACCGACCGACCGACCCTAGTCACCCTACTTGAATGGTCCGCTCGCCCGTAAAACAGGGTTTTCTTTTTTCGTCGCCTAAGCGATGGTTGTATTTTTAAAACACTATTCTTGTTCAAAGTTTGTTTAGTCCAAATGTCTGGAAGAAAATCACTTTTTTTGTGTCCTGTGTACTCCTAAAACAATCTCGAAAACGTCAAAGAAAGCTCTAAATAATAGCATGAGAGTTCGAAATTCATTAACATTAGATTTCAATCGTATAATTATTTTGTTTCCTTTCATTTCTTTCAAAGGCGTGGTACCGCGTGCCCGGTGGTAAGACCTCCTCCTCGAATATGTGTTGGTTCTTCATCAAACGTTTATGCGTGTTCGAAATGCTCTAAAGGGCCTCCATTGTTTCCTGAACCGTTTCCACCTCCTCCAAACCCGTGTCCAGGATGGTGCATATTTCTGTGGCTTCTTTTCACAATTTTGGTTCTGTTAATTATCCTCTGTATTTGGGCGTAAGTATCTTTACATATTACTGCTTTTCTACTCCCATACGAAAGAGCATACTCACTCACTCACTCACTCACTCACTCACTCACTCACTCACTCACTCACTCACTCACTCACTCACTCACTCACTCACTCACTCACTCACTCACTCACTCACAATACCTCAAGTTCCTGTAGATCAATCACTCGTTCACTCACTCTTGCCTCATTTGCACACTAAGAAACGCCACGCTTCATTTTAAAAGACAGCCCTAAAATCGCCCGGAAATGTTTTCGAAGTTTGTATTTAGAGTAAAATACCCGGGTTTGTTAGCTTAATTGGTAAGAGCGCCGTGTTAGTAATACGGAGGTTGCCGGTTCGAGTCCGGCCAACCGTAACACTTGTGTGCGCTGGCCATCTCCAGGGAAAGATTAATAAATATTCACCCTTATCTATTTTATAACAAAATATAAAATATTGTACGCCTATATGTATATGCCGTTCTGATGTTATGCGATAGGAAAGCGATGGACACCTATAGATGATATCTATCGCTCCTCTACCAGCCCTGTAAGTAACTAATATTATTCTCAGCCAAGGATGCTGACATTACTGCCAGCATTTATCAAACTTGAAAAGCATGCATGCAGTCATCGGCTCACAGACCATTGTATATATCGTCATGAGTCTTCCAAACAGGCCAATCGACCATTTTGGCGAAATTGAGTTTTTGCATATTATGATACTATCATCACAAGCTCTTTTCATATACCAAATATTGAGCAAAAAATAACATTCCAATTTGTAGATATAATAGATTTTCACTTTTGGAAATCATACCCAAACGCCAAATGAAAGTCTTCCAAACAGACCAATCTGCATTCGTCTGTTTGCTGTACCTGAAAATCACCGTACGACAGCTTATAAAATGACCTATCGATCAATGGGATATTGCGAGATTCATCTCCTCTCTCGATCAACACTGGGTAGCCTCTAGAAGTCTGGTCGAAGTTTATATAGTACAAAGTGTGTAGGTGTATCAGAGACGATTTTGCCACACTAAAAGTATAAATTTTCGCAGTATTTTACTGACAATTCTGCCAAATAATTACTGTGAAAATTACAGTATACTGTAAAAATTGATTCAATCAAAACACTGAAAAATATATATTTGGCGGGTTATTACAGAGATTGTGAATGTGTTGAAAATAAAAAGCACTGACGAACACACGAACTTAGTAGGCCTATCCACAAATGTCAACCAAAATTTTACGGTGCATATAAGTCTATAAATTTTTAATCTTGGTAGCATGGCCTTCACCTCAAAACCTATCTGTAAGTTTCGCGCCGATATTTCAACCAGTTTTGAAATGAGAGCTAAAAACATCATTTTGTAATCCCCATAGAGCTAGAGTACCATGTAAAACTAATTTTGGTCGACCAAAGTGGGGCATATTTTCGCTCATAACATCTAAACCAAACATCCTTTAGCCCTAATATTTGCAGGGTAAATGAGAAAACTAGCTTTCTTAACCAAAATTTTGACCACTTCGGGTAAAATCTGGGGTCCCTGGGGACGAGGCTATTAGCGTTCGGATCATGGACCTTTAATTTTGGTAAAACATAATGCATTAAACGGTGAAATATAAAGTGAATTTGGATGGAAACTATAAAAACTGTAGTTTATGGGATTTTGTTGGCAGAATTGCTGCCAGTGTTTTCCTGTAAAATTTACAGTATTTTTCCTGTAAATAACCTATAACTGAAAATCCATAATTGTGCATAATAATGTTGATATAATTCAAAGTTCAAATAGGAGCCTCTCTTATAAATTTAGTCGTAATAGGCCTGGGAAATTGGACAAAAAGTATTTTACTTGGTTTTTAAATTACGGCCAAGTATTGTCTTTTTCTGATCCTTTTTATTGTGAAGTCCACTGTAATTTTTACAGCGCACGTTATTTCGTCAAATACAAGGTGCATGTCAGTGGTGGTAATAAGTTTAAGGGGTTTGACGTGTTAGTGATCTACTCGATAAAATTTTCCAAAATTCACATATTTGGTATTTACAATGGTGCTGATTAAGAATCTGAAATAAAAATGGGGGTCACCGACTTTGTTTTTGAGCTATAGCCAAAACAAAAAAGGTATGTTGTCACTTTTTAAACCACGCAAGTCTATGGGAAAAGTCAAAATTTGACGTTTGGATCGCCTACAAGGCTACAAAATACAAAACTTCTCGATAAAATTTTGTAATTTCTAAATATGTTAAGGTCCTGATGTCGTTCTTTAAAATTTTGGAAAAAAAAATGGAGGGTCACCGATCGACTTTTTCCATTACACGCCGAAGACCACTGAAATTGGACACTTTTTTCAAATTGGGCGTCTTGTTGGGCGGGAAGAAGAATCCGCGCCACATTCGGCATGCAGCAAAGCAGGAACGCCGGCGTAGAGATGCGCGATTTTAGTAAACGCAAACAAACGCACAGTTATCCGCGGTATCTGCGGCATGGTAACTTCGCACCTCAAAACTAAAATTCTTCATGTGTCCATGACTGGGCCTAAAACAGAATGGCGGAAGGTGTAAAGCCGCTTGAGCGTAAACACTCACACGTCAAAACTTCCTTAAACAAAAATAGCATTTAGCTAGGTTCTTTACTAGAAGTAGATTGTTATGTCGGAGAGATATGGTCCAAGTATGGCCTGACCGTAAACGTGATAGATATACAATTTTTTTTGAAGCGAACGTCATCATCATCATCTACCACTTATGTGGTCTTTATTATAATAGTAATATAGGCTCCGGCCCTTCATACATATACAAAACATACATAATAATTGTTGGAACGAGACATTAAACCAATTATTATTTGCTCAACCATATAATATTCAAATAGTCCTTACTTGTCGCATGAAATACCTATGCACAAGGTTCTAATGATATCTCATTGGTGAGCTCATGGGATAACAAATTTATCATAAGACGGGTGTGTTCTAAAATAGAAAGGGATAAAATTTGACATTAATTCGTGATAAAAATCACTATCATAAAACAAAATGATTACTCATCTTGAAACCATTTAACGCAGAGGAGGAGTTCACAATATCGCTCATTAACAGGAATGTTTCTTCTTCTACCAGTTTCCACACTAAGCACATGATTCCCAAACGGAGCTTGGCAAAGGGCCTTCTTTGCCTTTTAGTAGGCAATCCCAAGATATTTTTCAGGGACAAGAAGATTTTTGAAATTACAATATGCCGGAGTTTATTTTGTGTAACAAATCTCAGCAAACCATTCCTGTTGGTGGATATCTTTCACTCTGACGGCGTTACAAAGTCCAAAAATAAAAGCTCATTACCAACACCTTGGTTTATCCATGAGACCAAAACCCACTTGGAAAAAAAATTTTCTTTTAATTTTGTAACCCATGTCATTTTACCAATTTCATCAAGTAAAAAAGGCATAAGATAACTTGTACGTGGGTATCTATGATTTTCCATTGTTAACAGACGCAACCAATATTTAATAAGACGATGCTATCTTGATCTGAGATGTAACAATTGTGATACCTGCCACAGTCGCCGAGTAACGCATATTTGTTGTTATTTGTGAAACACCACGAAATTGCTACATGATTGTACTGAACCTTCTCAATACACCGATCGTTTAAAGGCCATAATTTCAGAGCCATACGCGCATAGGTAAGAGACTTATTGCATTCAAAGTATCTTAAAAATATGTTTCTAAAGACATATTACCTGCTTTCGTTAATGCACGTCTCAAAGCAAATAATGATTTCTTGGATTGGTCTGCAAATGACATTTGTGGCACGACCCCATACAATACATAGACATTGTTAAGCCCCAAATATTTATAAGATCTCACTACTTCGGCCTGTTAAATGGGTTTTCGGCAGAGTGACCCGCGTCAGATGTTACTACTACGGCAGCTCGTTCCAAAACTTTGCTGAACGTGATAGATAGGCCTAAGGCGCTGTATTAGAATCTGCCGGGTGCTAACTTGGCACCCTTGGGCGTTCAGGAAATACAAGATTGCGTGCATAAATGATAATGATCTATTCAACCTATAGATTAAACTATGGAGTTATTATAGATAATACTATAGACCCATGAACAAGTGCAGACCACTTGTAACAGTTGGTCATACTTCAAATTCAAAAGGAAGCCAAATCTAATATTTGAAAATATGACCTTGAAACAGCAAATACCTGCGATCAAAAATAAACATTTTTAAATTATGGGAAATTGTTAAACAACATTTTTGGCCATAATATGAGACAAATTCTGAAAATTACGTCAAAGGCTCGTTAATTGAAAGAAGTTCTGTAATGTACCCAAAAGTCTGAAAATTCTGCTGCCAGAAATTCCGTAAATTTACGGAAAAATTTTCTAACACTGTAATGTATACATTCTAATGTCACCAATTACATAATCATCATATGAGTAAACTTATACATGTACCTACAGAGTTCGAACAGGGCCTTAGGATTAACAAGTCCTAAACCTTATCCAATACACCACCACGAACTTTATGGGATGACAGATGCTAAAATTAAATACAATTGTATTACGTATGTTAACACATTGTATAGGTAAAACGATTTTCATATTCATATTCTGACATAAAAAACACGTAAGTTACAAAAACGTATTACACGGAAAATATAATGCTGGGTCAGCGTTTATAATACATACCTGTTTCAAAATGGTAGTATTATTTTCTAGCTACTGTTATTTCCAATTTTTCGCTTCCAAATTGTAAATTTTAGGTTAGGTATAGGTAATTAAAGCGTGAAATTATTGACTAATGGGGTTTACCGTAATTGAAAGGTATAGGTCTGGTAAAAATTAGGACATTTTAACAGTGTATAAAAGTTATACTTATACATGTACATGATTAATTTTACCAGCCAAATTAAGACCAATAATGATATGTAAAACATAGTACCTCAAAATCTTTTTCGTTTTTCCCTTCTTTTCTTTGATGTATTTCCCCAAATACTACGATTATTATTTGACGGAGGCATAAAGTAATGATTTGATACACACTGCAAACATAGGGTGTTAAAATAATACCGCGGTGTACTATAACGCGAGGACACACCAAGAGGATGTTCAAAATTCAACCATTTGGTGTTATTTTAACACTAATTTGGTGTTACATAAAACAAGCAATAGGTGTGAAAATCCAAACAATAGTGTTTAATGTGACATCCTCTCGGTTGTGATCATCTAGAACACCGGCGCTGTTAATTTTAACACCCTAGTTTTGCAGTGCATGTAGAAAAAAAATTATTATTCACACTAGCGGGAGGCCCGCGTCTTTGCGCGGGCTCACGCTAGTTGAGTGAAGGGAGCGATCACTGAAATGAAGCGATCACTGAAGAAGTGAAAAACTATTGCAAGACCCACCGCAACCAACCCGTCCCCCCTGAACTTAAGGGGGGAATCTAGCAAAATGTGTGTCTATGAACAATATGTTAGCCACCATTGCTTAGCTCTGATTAGTATGGAAAGTAGCATGAAAAATATTCAGACGAAATATGTAAGGCTTTCAAAAAAACCAATTTACAGAGTCAAGTTCATTCCATGCAATTGCACGAGGTCAAAGGTCAACAAACTTAATTTGGGCTTCAGTGAAAAATAAATTATTTAATTGAAATACAAAAGTTGCTCCTCATTTTTCACTAGCTTGCAATCCCTGATAATAATATGACTTAAAACATGTGTTCGTGGTAAAGTAGGTGCCCAACCTAATGAAGGATTTTTTTTATTTTTTGCTTTTGTTTTTGCTCTTTTGAATTTTTTTTAATTTTCTTGCTGGTAGACCTTTGACCACACATAAAATCAAAAACTAAAGAGGAAATTCAACCAAAATGGCCATTAGGGTGATAATACATAGAATGAATTGCGATTGGTCCAAATTTGAAGTCAAAGGCTCTACTAGAACCTGTTTTTTTTTTCGGAGCAAAATTTTTAAAAGCGAAAAAAGTTATGACCCGTTAATGATCTAAAACGCTTAATTAATTTTAATTATGCTAATTAGTAACATTTTTGTTCTTTAAACTTCAAATTTAGTAATTGCATGAATTATAGTAAATTATGAATACAAACTTTCTATAAATAATCACTGTTGTAGGATAGAAATTAATTCATTTTGTCTTAAATATTGCAGGGTGAAAAACAATAAAATACATAATAAATATAGCTGCTTGAAAAACAATAAAAAACATAAGAAATTATGTTTGTTCGCGAGACACAATTGACTTTAATTGATCATAAAATGGGAACGGAATGTCAGATTTTCACCAAATAAAAAGGGAAATAAAGCTAAAAATTGTAGCAATGTAACAAAATTAAAACCACTGCAAACCTTACATCACAAGACTTTGAACTAGATTCTCCCCTTAAGGAATTCACCAAGTCGCAAATTTTTAACACTTTTGATAACTCAAATTCCCTTACCTATCAAATCCTATAGCCCATGTAGTTACCGATTTCTAAGGAATCGTCAAATGAATGAATATTTAATCCCGTATAAATTTCCGTGTATTTTATTTTTTCTCGTATTTTTTCCAAATAATAAAACTCCATTATTTAATCCCGTATAAGTTTCCGTGTACTTTTCCCCCTCAAAAGTACTCCCCGTGGGGCCAGGGTAAGCCGTAAATCCCGTATTTTCTACATATTTTCCTCATAACTCTTCAAACTCCAAAATAACGTTCTCGCCATCCTGTAGAGGTAGTTTGCAGCATTTCTTGTAGCTTAGGCCTATATAGTTCTAATTTTCTAAATATTAAAACGTCAATATTTCATCCCGTAATTTTTCGTATATTTTATTTTTTTTCTTCTCAAAACTCTGTGGGGTAACCCGTAGTATCCATACGCCCCCTAACAACATCCCGTATTCGTATTTTTTATTCCTCGTAGTTTGCAGCATATCCTCATGGCGTAGGCCTTATGTTCCCATTTTCTAAATATTCACACGTCTTATTATATTTCATACCATAATTTTCCGTTTATTTAATTTTGTTTTCTTCCTCAAATCTCTGTGGGGTAACACGTAGTATCCAGACATACGACAATCACAGCGAAAATAACAATGTGTTCTTGGGCCGTTTCTTCTTTCCCCAAGCCGTTTGCACTATTCGCTGATGTAGAGCACGTTTAAATAAGACAGTGCCAGGTCAACTGGATCACGCTAACTTTGGTACTAGCCACTGATCACATTGATCACAAACAAATCCATGGCCAATCATATTCGGAACGTGCATGAGCAAGGCGTGACCAGTAACAATGATACTCACGTGACTACATCGCGAATAAGGAGCCTGACTTTTTTGCGTATATACCGCAATATAGCATGTATCAGCGTCTTACCGTAATCGCCGTTCCACCGTAACACCCGTCGCAACGCACCACCATACGCGCCGCTTATACGCGTACAAACAACTGGTAATTTATCATAGCAAACCGAGCACATTTGTCGTTGATTTTTCAGCCATTTCTGAAAC
This sequence comes from Ophioderma brevispina, assembly GCA_023653785.1. NCBI lineage: Eukaryota > Metazoa > Echinodermata > Ophiuroidea > Amphilepidida > Ophiodermatidae > Ophioderma > Ophioderma brevispina. The sequence continues at coordinate 31,354 of JAMKCH010010686.1, forward strand.
AGGATTCGTCCAAATATATAGGGTACCACCGCCGGGTAAGCTCAATATGTTGTGTGAATTTGGCGGCAATATGGATCGAAACTGACTAAGCCTTTTGCGGACATTACACATACACACATATTATACATACAACATTACCAATATAGATGACTATAGTTTGTCTCATCTATTAAGTTGAAGGTTACGTCACTGCGATTTTTATGTTTCGCACCCATGAATTGCGCGCGCTATGCTTTTGGAATCATGCATGATAACCAGCGAATAAAGGCGGCACGATGGAGACGCTAGGGGAATGCAAAGACGCATACTGACGTCACCTTCAACTTGAGGTGAGACAAGTAATCAGCTGAACGGAAGCGATCACGAAGGAGTGAACACTATTGCAAGACTACCGCAACCAAACCAACCCGTCACCCTGACGTAATGGAATCCACCGAGTCGCACATTTGTATTTGTAACACTTTTAATAACTCAAATTCCCGTACCTATCAAATCCTATATCATGTAGTGTATAACCGATTTCTAAGGAATGCGTCAATGAAGAATATGTCAATGGCCGTATAAATTCCGTTATTCATTTTTTTTCTCGTAATTTTGTTTTTAAATATAAAACTCAATATTTAATCCCGTATAAGTTTCCGTGTACTTTTTTTCCCCTCAAAGTACTCCCCATGAGGTACGCCTTAAATCCCGAAACGTTAAGGGATAGAGAGGGAGAGCGGTAAGAATCATTTTCCACATAATCCGCACAACTCTTCAAACTCCCATATAAAGTTCTCGCCATCCTGCAGATGTAGTTTGCAGCATCCTGTAGCTTTAGGCCTATATAGTTCTAATTGTTTATATTAAAACGTCAATATTTCATCCCGTTAATTTCCGTTATTTTTATTTTTTTTCTTCGTCTGCAAAACTCCATGGGGTACCGTAGTAATCCAGACCCCTCCCCCCGTCCACACGGTATTCGTATTTTTTTATTCCTCATATTTTTTGCAGCATATCCTATGGCTTAGGCCTATCAGTTCCTATTTCTAAATATTAAAACGTCAATCTTTTCATCCCGTATTTTTTTTTGTGTATTTTATTTTGTTTGCTTCTCAAATCTCTGTGGGGTACCCCGTAGTATCCATACATACGAAATCAAGCGACATACATGACGTGGTTTTTCTTGGCCGTTTCTTTCTTTCCCCCACATCACCGTTTGCACTATACGCAGTAAACCTAGAAGTACTACGTAAATTAATCGATACGCTGCGCAGCATTCTCGCGCCTTACTACCAACTCGCTTAGCGCAGTCTAAATCCATGAAATCAGGCGCGATATAAGACACACGCATGATTTACGAACAAAACAAGTCTCTTACACTGCATACACAAAATACTTGTCGTATAAGTCGACATACCAGGAACTCCTTGTGGAAATTTGTGTGGGAGTTTATTGATTACTTTTTTACTTCTATGTTTATGGATGTATATACTCTGTTCGATCTCAAGTTTTGGGGGTGGCGTCACTACTGTGCCGCAGTTCGGTTTTTGCACCTGAGACCACGCGTCTACCTGAATTGCACGCATTTACGCACGGCGACCAAACGTTGCGCCATCCAACGCTAAAGCGAATGCAAAGTCGCGTCATGCCGTCACCCCCAAACTCAAGACCGACAAAGTATATAAGGATCCTGTTTTTTTGCGTATACATAATTAATACGTCTTACGCGTATCAACCGTTGCCAGTCGTAACCACCCGTCGCAACGCACATGGGCGCATACGCGCCGCTTAGTTTCGCGTACAACAATTGTATTTTATCAGAGCAACCGAGCACATTTTCGTTGATTTTTCAGCCATTTCTGACTGATTTCGTCCGAATATAGGGTAGACCACCGCCAGAAAACCTCACACTCTTTCGTGTGAATTGGCGCAAATAGATCAAAACTGACGGAGCATTTTGCGTACATACCCACATACCCACCCATACATCCAACATTATAGCAAATTATTGGTATGACTAGCGGGAGCGCGGCCTCCGCTAGTTGAGTGAACGGGGCGATCACTGAAACAGAAAGATCACTGAAACTGAAGCGATCACTGAAACTGAATCGATCACTGAAGAAATGATCCCTGAAACAGAACGATCACTGAACTGAAGCGATCACTGAACAGAAATGATCACTAAAACTCAAGCGATAACTGAAGAAGTAACACAAATGGCGACACCGTCATAATCAAACCGGTGGAATACACAACTCCTCAAGTAACTACTCCCTGTCATGAATTACCCGTCATCCTGAAGATTAAGACTCCCCGGTCACAACACTTTTAGTAACTCAATTTTCCCGTATACTATCTTATCCTTTATCTCGTGTAGTTACCAATTTCTAAGGAAACGTAAAACTGAAACTGAATATTAAAGGTGTCAACGAGAGATTTTTGAGTCACCCAGATATTGTGTCATGATAGTGATTTCATATAGATTAGACACTACTCCATAGATTTCTTTTCTTCCTCATAACGGCTACAGAATGTCTTAAAGAGAGAAAAATGTGATTTTGACTTGCTTATTTTCAATATAAAAAGGATGAATTTCGTATTTGCTCCTATCATCATACGAAATTAGAAATTTTCAAATTTTTTTGTACCAATAAACATTTCTCAGCTTAATAATCCTTTCAATGGGGATATTTGGATGGAAAGCTTTTCATCAATCAGGGCAAAAATCGGGAATTTTTCACCTTTTGAAGGGACACCTGTTTTTCGGGGCGCCGACGGGGCGCACCTCTTAGCTTGGCTTTGGAAACCGTTACGGCGGTCCGGTAAGTACGTAAGGGCTGCGGCCCCTGTAGCGATTGTGTGCCTTACTTTTCCGTGTTTGCGAGCACCACCGGAATACCCGACAAAAACGTTCAATTTTCTCGCTAGTTCTATAGGTTCAGACACCATTACGATACATATTCGAACCAAACATAGTAACGGACCATAGTGATGCAAACATTCTCCAAGAACCCTTCGTTTTCCCCGGAGATAACGTTAATCGCTCGCACTCGCGCCTGTACTAATATAATATCTTTCGCAGTCTGTGACACAGACTACACACTTTTCCGGACCCCTAGGAAACTGTAGCCAAATTGGTGATAGTTTCTACGTTACTCACAATATAGGGGGGTGTTGTGTATCCGTATCGGATGGTTGGTCCAACGTGGTATTTTGTGAAACTATATAAGGGCGCTGCTCCGAGATTACGCCGGGGGATACCGGTAAAAATTAATTGCATATTTCTTCATTGGAGTTCAGTCAGGGAGGAATTTAATCAGAAAAGTTCTCCATTTTGGTCTCTTGCGAAAATATTTTGAAAGAAACGCTTATAATGGGGGTGTGTGTGTCGCGGTGTGTGTGTGCGGCGGGTTGCCACGTAACACGGTGTCCATATTGGTCATGATTGTCTGAGGTTATTCTTTTGTAACGAGTGGGGTGGAGTGGGGCGGTGGGTGGGGGGGTGGGATGGGGGCTTTGGGTTTTGGGGTCCGCTGTTGGGTCGTCCATCACCTGGGTCTCAGTCCACTTGATCCATGCTGGTACACTAGGGTTACGAGTGATCGCAAGTTTCCTGTGTAGCGCATGCGTTTTTAACCAGTGAGCTGGACATTCAGCGTTGGGTCTGCATTTTCGGGGTGTCAGCCCCACCGGGGTCCAGGGCGATCTGCCTTGTTGGGCCTGGTGCGGCGCCATTCGGGCATGGATATGGTGTTTCTTTTTTAAGTTTTAGCCATACCTTATGTTGTTTATTCTGGGCGATATGAGGTGTGTCTGATTGCTGTCTGTAGCTTGGCTGTTGGTTGTGGTTGGTCGGAACACCAAGGAAGGCATGTTGCCGGTTTGGGTGGCTGCTACCCCGGGCTGCCTGTTGTGACCATCGCTACCATCATCTCACCTCTCGCGGTCACGTGGCCGGTGTGTCGGGGTTGAGAGGTCTTTAAGGGTGCCGTGTAAATTGTGGAAAAGGGGTGGTTGGGGGTTCATTGGACCCCGGCTTGCGGCAGGCTTCAGCTATACCAATCCCAACGAACCAACCGTGAGCCTCTACTTTACACCAGAGAACAAAAACGCAAATGCGACAACAAAAGAAAAATTCCGGTCCGAAAGTATACATTAAACAATCGTGGTTCAACATGAGGTTAAAAAAAGAAGGGGCAAGGCTGACGCATTGTACAAGAAAAAAACCGAAAAGGACCGTTAAAGGGGGGATGGCATAAGCAGGTTCGCCAGAGAAGAGTTTAAAAAGAAAAACAATAGTAACTGAAATGAATGAAAATCATAAATTATAAGAAGTAAATTATAACAAAGGGGGAACAAAAATATTAAATAAGCATCAACTATGAAAAGACACCAAGAACAGGACTAAAGAAAAGGACTAGAAATAAAAGGGCTCAACGCGACTCCACAAGACTTCTCACTGTCCCTCTGGCCCCACCTGCTGACGCGGGTGGACCAGAACTGGAGAAACAAAGGACTGGAAAAGATACTGGAAAGGATATAAATAGAATCAAGATGACATGGACATGAGTGAAGGAACCGAGCAATAAAAGGACGAAAAGAGAATTGAAAGCAACGGGGGAAAGGGAATGAATACGAAATAATTGCGAGTAATGAAAACAAAGTATTAGGCGATGGAATGGGATTGGGAGTTTCCGGTGGAATGGGCGAAGGAGGAGGGCGCGGGCATCTTTTCTTAGGGTTCAAGATTTCATAGAGGTGTACGGCATTGGTATAAGAGGGTGTCTAAACCGAAATTCATCGATCACTAACCTCAGACTTTAAACAGTTGGTCTCTTATATGTTCCTTCAAAAAAAATCATGTTTTCAAGATGAAGATGTAAGTGTTCGAATCGCAGAGTAATGGCAGGAGCGTGGTAGGGAATCTAAGTTGCATTAGAGGTAACCCCCTCAGCCAACAAAATTGTTAAAGGATCAAGAACGACATGCCGGATATTATGAGAAGCTGAAAAGTTATGATCTGTATTTAAGATTTGCCGAAATGACTTGTAACCAATAATGAGTTTTGACAAAAATGATTCAGGTGGACGGGTCTGGAAACTAATATCCATTCCATTGGCCGAATAACAAAATGTTAATAAACAAAATAAATGTAAACAAATATAAAAAAATGCACTAACATACACAAGTACACGTTGATAATATGAAAAGCAAGGGTTTTGTTCAGGAAAGATGTAGCGTGGTATTATTAAAAACACTATTAAAATACTTAAAATAAACAGCATAATATGTAACAATGAACTTGAGCATAAATAGAACAACGTTAGTAAGTATAACAATTTTAAAAAGAAATTAAGAAATAATCAAAATATCGAATTAAAAGAAAAAAAAAAAAAAAACAAAAAAAATTTTAAAAATGAAAAAAAAAAAAAACCTAAAATAAGCATTTAAATGACAAATATGACAAATATTAAAACAAAAAGTAAATACAAATTAATTGAACGCAATAAAACCTATTACAATGAAAAACAATACTTCAACGAAATACGAGAAATGTTGTTAACAAACAATTATAAAAATAACAATAAATGGTGGTATGTCGATCGCATTTGACGACCCCCCGTTCTGCTCACAGCGACAAATAGTGTACCCCAGAAATAGAATAAGATTTAACCATATAATACAAAATGAAAATGATCAAAAAACCGAAATATACCTCAATTTTATCAAACTAATTATAATATACTTGGGGTTTTCTTTTCACTTTTCAAAATTTTCAATTCCGTTTGTATGCAAATGAGAACCTGAATTGTATAGGTTGTGTTGGTGGAAGGGTGATTGGCAAACACACCTTGTCTCATTGAACCCTGCGTTGTTGGAAGAGAACCCCAGGATAATTGGGAAATGGAACTCAGGGAGGTTGAGAAGGAAATCTGGTATCAAAGATTTCGGATTCATGGTATGCAGATGAGGTTTTGCCATTTATATTCCGCAAGCTCTTCCTCCTGCCCATATCATATACGCTGCGGGGGAGGAGGGCCATATACATCGGAATCAATTGTCTGTGTGGACACCACAGCGAGTCCACCACCTCGGGCAACCCATTTGGCGGGTTGATGACGGTTGTTGGTGCACATGGCGTACAGTTGGCTACATAATGTGTCCACGTCCCCCACTAGGTCATAAACAGACGGAGTGCGCATACAACCGGCGCGCTTAACGACGTCACGGGTGTGTGTGCCGCCCCGCGTCTTCATGATAAAATTGCCCTGTCATGTCCGGTGTGAAGTGATGCACCGGGGGCTGCGAGGGAGTAAAGAAAGGGGCGCACCACTCTTGTGTAGATACAGTGAAGGGGGCGTCGGTAGGAATATACTCAATGTGGGAAGGACTCTCTGTGACACAACAACCTTCAGTGAAGCGGCTCCGCCAGACAGTTGGTGGAAGGGTTCGTGGATATTTCGAATGAGAAAAGACCGACTTGGTGACCTTTGAGGGTCAGTCTAGTACGGGCCCTGCGTTATAAACGGCGTCGCAAATGGTTTTGCAAAATTGCCCCTGTGGGTCGCCCTCGTGCTAGTCATACAGGGACCGCTAGCCCGGTCGGTAAACGTTTAATAAGGCTACCGTTACGTCTATAAGGTTCACTACCCACTAACCATGTTCATTTCAATCACTCAGTAGTTCTTGGTTATGTCACTAATATATAGTATAATATACTTTAATATTTATTTTCAAACCCTTTGTACTAAGCACGTTGCAATAAAACTTCATGTCAGTTCATCTGAATATTGTGTCTACCGACATAGTGGTTCGTGGTTTTCTGTGGTGTATAGCCTAAGTATTTCGTCTCCCACCCACATAGAACAGCCCCAGAACACCGACTGACCGCGCCATCCCTCGTGCTCTGACGACTTGGCCCCCTTTCCTGTTACATAAAGGAATGTATATTAGCCCTGTACCCACAATTCTTCTCGTTGCACCTTTAATTCCCGTATAACTTCCTTTGGCCTAAATTTTATACCCACATACATACATCCAACTTAGCCCAATATAGTATGATTACAGCCTCCATTAAAATACATGATTAATGGTCATTAAAGATTACTCATTGAAAATTACTCAAATAATTGAATGCAACCCGATTATACACTTAATTTTAATTGAGTAGATGAAATTATTTTTCTTTCAATTCCAATCGCGACAGAGGTTTAATATGGACTGGCCTTTTGTTTTTTTTTTTTTTCCCCATATTTTTTTTTTCAAATTTTTGGCATGGAATTGAAATAAACGTCAGAAGTCTTTTAAATACAGTTAACCATTGAGCACCACGTAGAAAATGCCGCAAACTGCGGCGACGACTCGGCGTCGCCGTTTTCCGCCCCGCCATCACCGCACTATGGTTCGGTTATGTTTGTCAATGCAACCGATAGACAAGTTTTTCCAACTGTATAAATGACATACTCGCTAGTTGACTACCGTCGCCAAAGGTGAAACATACTACTAACACATGGTCCGTTTGCAGATGTGAGCGTGACAAAAATAAAATAACTCCACCAATCGACACCTACGAACCATCATAGGCAAGGGTCTCCCCGGCCGCCAAGCGGAACATGTCAAGTTCATTTCACGTTTAGCCCAATAGACACTCCTTAGTCGTTTGTTTTAAAAAACGAATGTTTAAGAATATCATTTGCAGCTAAGTGCCAATATACTCTTCCTATAGCTGATGTGACCTATGATGTCCCATATTGACATTCAGACAGCCCTCTGTTGTTTCTGGCAGGCAAAATATTACCGTCGTTCAATGACAGACCACATAAAATCTGGTCATAATTCTTGCAAACCTTTCTTGATCCAAATCGGTACAATATCAACTGGTAGCATTATCAAGCATGCTTAATATGAAGGTGGTATTAGTTAATTTGAAAACCAAAGTTAGAAACAGAAAAACGAAATTCCCGGTGCAAAGTATAGGGGCTTCTGCTTGCCAGTTCTCTTCCTCTCTTGACCACCCAACAGGGGGCGCCCAAACATAACCAAATGTCCCCATCATCTATAGTTTTTGTAGTGAAATTAAAATAATTTTCGTCGAAGCCACGTAAGTAATACAAATATCATAGACTGGGTCCCCCAGTCGGGCTCTGTCCTCAGGATTCGATCAGGGCACATAGGTTCATTAAACATAAATCAACTATTTTATTTGAATTGCACTCACCAACACGATGCATCCAATGTATATACAAAACAAATAAAAACACACTAAAATCCTAAAAAAAATCGGCTGGGCCCTCCCTGCAACCTTGGGCATCGGTCCCTTTAATACCTGCGCTGCCACCTTTTGACCCAATGGGCCGCCCATACGCCCCTCATCGAACCAGCTTTTCATTAAATGCAAATTTACATTGATAATCTGTCTTTTTCATATTTATTTTTATTATTTTTTATTACCAATCCCATGGCCGTCACTGCACGTGCACGCCGTATCCACACCTCCATTAAATTGTATCATATGTCTTCTCCTGTCCTGCTCTCAATTTCACACATAATCGGGGGCGAAACAGTTGGTTGACTAGTTTCCCGATTATTGCAGCTTTATAAAATACTAATTCCAATACGCCAAAATGTGAAATGTATACGAAAAAATCGAACGGTTTTGCGTCCGACTGTCCGATGAATTTCACACTTCTCTAAGCTAAAAATCTATAGCGAGCGGTGACTTACTTGGTGCTCAGTTACGCGTGCGTTTTTGTATAGACTTATCCACATCTTGAACTTGGCACGATCAGTTTGTATAGATGCCCATATGGTTTCATTGTCCTTTGGGGGTTTGTGGGCAGATTTTGCAAAGGTTTAGCATATATATTCTTGAACGATGCAAAGAGTTCCAAAAATCTAGCTGCAAAATCTAGAAAAATAATAGAAGTTCATCGGGTGTGTGTAGGAACGGTATTTTTTAAGGAGGGGAACCCCTACAATCGAATCAAACTTTGAAATGACTCGTTTTTAGGCCAAACGAGTTCTGATTTTCAAGGTTACCTGCACTTTTTTCATGATTTATTGGATATCCAATCTGGGCTACTTCTGAACCCCAAAGCCGGGGCACCACTCGCCCGCCGAGACTGTGGAATCTGTTAGGAAAGTGTCTACAAACCGTCAGTTCAACACTCACGGTGACTTCCCCTGTCAATTAGTTTGCTCTCCAAATG
>JAMKCH010010687.1:0-60643 GCA_023653785.1 Ophioderma brevispina
TTTTAATTTATATAACATTTAGAGTAGGCCTAATTTTATACAACGTTTTTATTGAAATAATTTCTACTCTCTGCACATTGTGTGGTTTCTTGGTATGACATTAAACCCAACTTAAATGACATGGGCGCTATACTTTCAATCAGCGTTTGACTCTATAGCTTTAGCGACGAACAATTTCATTCATACGGAATTGGACTTTTCTAATACGTGAATAAACAAGGAACGTCAGGACTCTTATATGCTCATAGATTTTTACAAATCTTTTGATTTTGTTGAGCAAACCGCTGTCGCCAAATTAGAATGCTACCGTTGAAGTAATACGCTGTAATCTTCTACGTTTTAGACCATGTGGCTATCCTGAACTAGTTTTCAACAACATCCACACTAAAGAATGAGAGAAAATATGGCCATGGTTTTTGACATTCGGATCATTTGATTTGGCTGATATGGCATCTGCGATTTTTCCTGTAAAATGAAAAATCTCTCTGTTATTCTTTTCTCTGCGTTTTTCCTTTAAAATGAGGCGTCATTCAATGGAGCCGCACAAGATCTTCGAAACTTAGATTCTTCAACGAACCAAAATACAAATGTTTAAGTACTTCAAACTACGCTATCTTCAAATAGCAATATTTATTGAACCATCCACACCAATTCGAAACTATTTTGACTTCATAACTTCAGAAGAGTAATCGTCGTAGCTCAACGAATACACTTGGATTATATTTCAAGCCCTATTCTGAATGCAATTCAAATATTGTATTGGTATATGTTGAAACATCAATACTCACTGTCAAAAAACATTCTAACATGATAACAATATTCAAAAAACAATAGCAACGACCATCATTCAAAGACAACCGTTAAAACGACAAAACATCAATACTAATTAATAATCAATAATAATAACATAAATTAATATTAATAATAATTATAATAAAAATACTTTGTTTCACATGGAATAGATTCTGCCACTATTTTTTTCTAGATATCGCATGATACAAAAATCTAAAACCTGACACCTGCTGTGACCACATATTTTTCAATATTTTAACGTAAGTTGCATAAATTTTTAAACAGTCATTAATTATTAACCTGTTTCATTTAATTTTTACAACATATCTGTGTAGTACCATTTAATTCGTTTGCTTTACAATTACAAAATTAAGGCCTAGACTATTTGTAGTGATAGTAGATCAAAGAAAATCAACAAATTACAAAAAAACACATGTCAAGAAAACTAAGATATTTGAAAAAAAATCTTACCCAGCCAAGAGGCCAGGACGAGACAAACCAATGACAATCCATGATATTTCTTCAAAAAAATTACAAGTTGGATGCAACAAACAAGGATAGGAGCCTGAGACCAATCTCTCGGACCAACTTACTGCCACATTTGCCAACCACGTAAGTGTGCCGATTTTACTGACTCAAAATGAGGATGTGTACTGATACTAGTGCCTCTTCGGTTTACTATAAATAGCTATACGGCACTGTAAGAAATTTTGAGTCCATATTAAGGCCAGAAATAGCGGTTCATTATTTTTCGGATAAATATTAGCCGATATTATCCTTCATCCGGAGAGGCTTAGTCGCCTACAAGAATGCATTTACTAGTATTATCTCGTCGCTTCGTTTGTATTTTTGAATACCTTGCTACGTCTTACAAGATACGGTCAAATTTGCAGGTAAGATTAGGTACACATGGATTACTCTAAGGCTAACGTTTCCAGATGACTAAAACTCTCAACTTTTTTTAGGTAAGTCGGGGGGGGCGAGTATGGGATCACTAAATGCCCCTTTAAGTCCCACGTATAGGCCCGATATACCATTAGGAACCTTCCGGTCCGTAATCTAATCTATCTTATCTTGCGGCCTAAATTTACATTGCAAGGTGCATCCAACAGTGTAAGCGTATACTATTGCCTGTACCATGTCGGAAATAGGTAGAACGTTCCCGGGCAAAACGTGGTCGCCGAAGTTGATCCATTACGGAATTTTAATACTGATATGTGGCGATCTTTAAGCTATTTTAAGACAAAATCTGCAAATCCGCACGCACGAACATGTCCTGCTCCGGTTAAAACAGCACATTTTATTTATTAAATCTCTCTTTTTTATTCCTTCTCCCATTCCCCTCACAGAATTTTTGGGGTTAGTTCATACGAAAGGTTTGCACTTGAAAATCTTGACTTTGTTCTGAGGTCTGTTGTTTTGAGGTCTGGTGTTTCGAACCACCCGGGGATTTCTCGAACATCAGACCTCGAAACAACAGACCACAGACCCGGAAGTGAAATTACTTCCGGGTTGATGTTAATAACTAAATAACTAAATTTCGCAAGTTTCTCGGCTGGCTCGCAGTTCAAAGAATATAAGTGTGGGCCGCCCATGACCCTTTGACCTTGGTGCATGACCTTTGACCTCATCAACATGAGGGATCTCATGGTTTACACCTACCCGGCAACCCCCCCCCAAGTTTGTTCATTGAACTTCAACTTTTCTACTTAGGCAATTTTACATTTTTAGCCTATATTTTAACTTGACCTCACATGACCTTTGAACATCATTAACCTATGAGGATCCCCTGGTGCACTATGACAGAAGTTTGGTGCGAATGAACTTCAACTTTTCAATATAGGTCAATGTTAAACACAAAAAAATTAACATTTAGTGTGAAACACCCAAAACACACATTCCCACGCACAACGGATGCTTATATTAGTGGTTCCCCAGCTATAGCTGCGGCACAAAAACAAAAAAAGTTGAGATTTTATTTCATCTGAACCGTTACGTTTGCCTAGGTACCAGGTACCAAAGATTACAACAAAAATTTGGCGTATGATAAGAAATTACCAATTTTGTTATTGGTGTCATATTAAACCGACATAAATTATAAGAACAGTAGTCTATAAGGACCTTGAGAAACAAAGGAATGCTCATAACAGAAAACAGCACGCAAGAGTGGAATCACTAAAATTTAATGAATAAGTTTTCTCAAGGATATTAGTGATCAGGATAAACAGGGGCTGGAATCATGAAAATGCACCTTAAATCATTTTCAAAATAAAGGCCAGGCCAATCGTCTAATAGCATCATCCCATGTGCCATCATTTGAGGGCGGGCACATGCGGTCCAGGATATGCTGCCGACGCAGGATCCAAAGGTTAGGGTTCGAGCCCCGCGGGCCGATGTGTTGTGCACTTGGGCAAGGCACTTACCTCACTTGATTAGTCGACCAAGCAACAATTCGGGAGCTGTTATGGGGAATATGACCAATCTAAGTGCTGATGTGGATTTGCGCTTGGCCAGCTGCCGGCCTAGATGAAGCGAAATGAGTGTGACGATTTCTGACGGCAGCTTAAATAATAATAGGCAACAGCTTTGTATCCTTGGCAAAGGCGCTTTCCAAATGTCGGGTATGGTAAGTATTTATTATCCCCAGAATCCCAACTTTTACCGGAAGTGGTTACATTTTGGTTTGTTTGAAGAAAGCTTCTATTTTTCTTGTTTACTCTGTGAAAACTTGGGCAATGTATTTGATGGGATGTAAGAGAAAAAAAAAATGCCCATTTTGGATGACCACTATTAATTTACACAGTTACTCTATGGGCCTACAAAAATATGATTTTAGCTCTTGCATCCGAATGAAATATCGCTGCAAACTTTACAAAATGGGGTGTTGCAGTTGACGTCATTCAATCAAGATGGAAACTATATTAATTAAAATCGCGGTCGTCCCATTTAAGGAATTGAAAACTGGTGACTGTCTACAAATATTTTCGTTGTGTTTTTGTAATCTGGTTATTGAGGCTCTCTGTTCCCTGAACATCAGTAGCATAAGAGGCACGGGGTGGGTGGGCGGACCTCCAACGGGAAAATTCTGAATCGAAAACAGGGAATTTTCCCCCTCTGGCCGCCCCGCTGAAAACATGCCGAGTGGAATATCTCCAAAGTGAAGCTGGGTTGGTACACTCACAGCTGTGTGAAAGCCTTAAAGGGGCATTAGGAGATTTAGTTGAAGGGGTGTGAAGCACGCCCTCAATTTTTACAACCAAAGTGGATTTGACCATTACTCATTCATATGCCTAATCAATAAACATCTCAAAAGGAATGAGTCAAACAGTTTTTTTAGTATGAAACACTCGAGTACATTTAAGAGCAACAAAATACACACATTGAAAAATAAATCACCAAGTACACATAGTTCCAATCAACATTTCGTTGTGTATTTTATTACAAAGATCTGTTTTTATGTTATACAATGACATCTTTACAAAAAAAAACAAAAAAATTGTAAAAAGTGATCATTATATGGCATCTATTGTGTGCGTTATGGTGCAGCAAAACACCCACCCCCCCAAAAAAAAATAAACACCCTTTAAATCAAATACATCATCCCTATATGCTCAAGAAAGTTTTTACTAATAGCAAAATACAGACGGGGGTCACCACGGTGATAAACAGTTTTAAAAATTAATCCCACAAAAATGCCTACTTTTGCTGTAGCATATTGATTTAATCAAGAGTAGACTCTAAAATAGCTGTAAAATTTACATGTATATGATTTACATCTCAAATTACAAATAAAATATGACACAAACCAGATATTACCCACTGTGCTTCAAAAAATTCTAAACACAGTCATGTTATAATAATTTTAAACGCATGTCTCCAGTGTTGGAATCCAAGCAGTGTCATTGGAGGCAAGTCCACAGCATACCTGCAACATTGGAAGCAAAAATCTACTAATGAAAGTGCAAGTGCACACGGTAGAACCATGGACACTCAACACTAACAAATGGGGTCCAAGGGTGTCTTTGGGGCCCGTGTGTTACAGGAGCCGCATTAGGTGCCTGAAGGGGCCAGGAGGGCTTGACAAAGGGGCATGGACACCAAATTTTGAATTTCGTTTTAATTTTAGAAATTATTTTTCTTGAAAAAAATTTTAAAATCTTTAAATAAGATTTTCTGCCTCTCAAAAAGTGGTACTCTTACTACATAAGATAAAGACACTATCAGTTTTTTTTTTTTTTTTTTTAAATATTTAAAAATTGGAGGAAGAGCTATTACACGTTGCTAAAACATATACATTTTGGTCCTTATAAGGTTGCTTCTAGAATTACACTTGCAGGGTATGTTGGGTACCATACTGTTCCAAAAAGAAAAAAATCTGATTTTGATTTTCGATTAGACAAATCACTGAGAGTGGCCTATTAATCTTATAGGTGGAAGGTATGCCACAGCGTTTGAAGCAAGTAAAAGCCAAGAGAATTGGGACTTACCCCACCCTCAAGGTCTAACACCTTTATACAATATCGCCAATTGGTCATTATTGATATAACATGAATCACCTCTGAGTAACCACAATCATCAAAATAGATTTTCCGTGTACAGGAATTTTACAAAATCTAAAACAAAATAAGTTTTGGCCATGTTGTGCTTTGCAGTTTGACCTGTGATCTGGCATATATCAGGGTCACAACGTGACGAACAGCGCGTCGACCTAAACATCAACACGCAAATCGCACTTCTGTGAAACACGGCGCTGATGTGATGCGCTAATTGCATATCAACTGTGGGTTGATAACAAATAACAAGGGACGCTTCCTGTTACAGGAGATTAACGGTGAGTTGTTGAATGTATGGATGGTATTCTGAAAGGAAGTCTAACACTTTAAACATGGGTTTAAACCAGGGTTAGTCCGACATCACTGCACATTTTTTCCCCTTTCAAAAGACTGTTTAAAATTACCTGGATGAGGGGCATTCTGGCCTATCCTAGGAGGCATTTTATCCCCCGTACAGAGCATTGTAGAGATGTGGAAGAAAAGGTCATGGCAGTAGGACTAACCCCAGTTTAACCCAGGTCTAAAGTAGTTCCCTTCAGAATAACCACAGCTATATTTTTTTTCCAAGCAGTTTCCAAAAGGGACTGATTTACTATTTTTGAAGAAGTCTGCTTAAGTCCAACACTGGTATGTCCTTTGACGTGACACTACAGAATCCAAAGTCATACTGCTGTCTTTCACTATATGATCTATATAGGGACTTAAGCATTTCTATAGTGCATTAATATTAATGCATACAGTATGTGTAGCTCATGAACTAAAATATCAACAGCATTGTAAATTATTCAAAAACATTATGTTTTATACTCATCTAACTGAAGCCTGATTCCTTTCCAATGTTGACTGCAAACATATGCATTGTCTTCTGAGAGTGAAATGCCCAAATAAAATTTTAGCACCCCTAAAAAGAGAATTGGACTCGACCGGGACCCCAGGTCACACCCGTAGGGACCAGTCCCTCATTCCCCAATTCCGTTTGGCCCATATAGCCACACGGCCGAAATCCCATCTCATGCTGTGGGGCGGGCCTGAGCGGGAAGTCAAAATTGGAAATGAATCAGGCTTCAGTTAGATGAGTTTATAAAACTATGTGTTTTTGAATAAATCATTACCCTGAAATGATTCCTTTACACCAATGTTGACTGAACATATGCATGAACCACCGTGTTGAATGAATATTTTCATCAACACCAGACTAGCACACTCAGTCGGGGTGGAGCATGGAATCGCAGAGAGCGGAGATCGGATGCAGTCAAAGGCTGAAACAAAACGCCAGAGCACAAAAACATATGGAATCTAGATCCAAAAGTCAGGAAGCCCATAACCCACCTAGACAGTGGAAGGACCACCGGGGTGAGTAACAGGACCGACTTTATAATGTGTTTTTTTTTAAATGACCTAGCCAACGTTTTTTTGGAGAAGAGCACAGAGCCGAGGAAATCCAGCCAGAAAACAGAAAAAAAACACGCCTAAGGAATAGGCGAAAGGAAGAACCTGAAGGAGACTGGAATGGCGACGTAGGCCCTAGAAATAGGGCCAGAAGCACTCCGCGGCAAAGGCAGCATCCAAAAAACCACGGAGAGGGCCCCATAGGGGGGGGGGGACCGACCAGAGAAAACACAGATGAACCCAACGGGGAGAGAGCCGGGGGAATAGGTTTTGAGAGAATAACATGAAGGCCGAGATAAGTCCAACCCTGACCAGGAAGAAGAAGCTACAAGAGAGGAAATTCTCCGAGCTAATTTCGCCGGTAAAAGGGGACCCCGAAAGGGTAAATAAGGCGGAGGGCAAGAGCGATGCTGCACCCAAAAGACAATTGGGGGCTACGCCACAAAGACCACTCGCCGACAAACTCAGATCCCAAGAGGGAGCTAGCTTTGGGTCAGGAACAAGAGCCTTACAGGGAGTCAATGGAAGAACCAACAGCACGAAGGACGAACCAAACCTTAACTGTGGGGAGGCTGAGCTAGACGACCAAAAGATCCAAAACAAACGGACGTTCGGAGACAGATAACAAAGCCTCAAAAAAGCGAAAAAAAAATCCCACCTCAGGGCTGTCGACAGCCAGGAGGAGGGAACGATTCAGGGCCTCGACTCGGAAATAGTAGACAGAACCACCGACGGGAAAGAATGAGGCAGACCTCCGCAAAAAACGGGAGCCGCGGCCACAGCACGGGCCAACCGAAGAAAGAGCAGTCAAATGTTAGATTAATAATAAACTAGCACTCCCTCAGATCGGGCAGAGTCAAAACATGCCCAAAAAGACAAAGTGGGTAAACCCCGAGAGTTACCAGGAGGGGAGAACCAGAGGTTAGCTCTGCAAGAACACGAGTCGAGCCCCGAGAGGGCGACCCAAGTCGGAGAAGCCACGAAACTGCTCGGGAAAACCCGGAGCGCAAAGAAGCAAAACCAGTGGGTGATGAGCATTGAGTTTAGAGAGGAGCAGGTGGTGACAACGTCGTAGATAGAAGGCGGAATGAACATCCCCCTAACAAGCGGGAATTTGGGACAAAACGAAAAAACCAAAACGGTATCGAGGAGGCAAACAAGAAGCCACTTCGCCAAACCCCGGCTACGGGCAGAAGGATGCCACCAAGAGTGAGTGGGACGCACCAGGGGCATCGACCAAAATCTCCGAGGAGAGAGATGAAGAGAGCCACCCGGGGGTGTACCCGAACGGGCGAGCATATCCGAATAGGATCACAAAACGGCTCGAGAACAAAGGGAGAGTAATCAACTCGACAAAACCAAACTCGAGACGCCCCAGACATGGAAGAATGACTCCAAAAGGGGGTCTACGCCCCAGAGACATTCCCACCCAGGAGCGAGGAGCTCTCAACCGACTAAAAAGATCAAGATAAGGGGTTCTAAGTCGGAAGCAAAAGGCTAGACGATAATGACTTGAAAAGCCCCAAGGCATAGCCAAAGCGAAGTCAAAGACCGCCGCGGGCTATAGGCAACGACCTCCCAAGGAAGTCAGCGGCTAAAGACCCAAAGACCCGTATCAAGCCAAGGCTAGAAAAATGGTACTAGACCCCAAGGGGGCCCAGAGACTAACGCCAGACGGCACTGTCACTAGGCCCCGGACTCGGAAGCGGCGCTAGGCCCCGTTGATCCCCAGAAGAGGAGCAGCGAAGCGCATCCATAGCTAGAGTCCAAGCTCCGAGGGAGACAGCGACCAGGCTAGGTAGCAGTAAGCCTAACAGCCAGCGCCTAAGAGCCACCGGAGAGAGGGGCTACCCGAAAAGGGGCGAGCACAGAAATACGGAATCACCAACGGCTCGAGAAGAAAAAGGGAGTAAGTAGTAACGAATCAACTCGACAAACCAAACTCGAGGCCAGAATGGGACGAATGGATCACAAGGCGGTATACCGCCCCAGAGACATTCCCCCGGGAGCGAGGAGGGAGATCCCAAAACGACCTAAAACGATCAAGTCACTAGACTCAAAGAGGGGGAAAAAATCCCAGTCGGAAGTGGGCAGACCATCATGTAGGAGAGCCCAGGTCCGTATTAAAGACAGGAGCCAGAAGCAACCCGCCGAAAGTTGCCCCCAGGACCCGAGGGTAATAAGGGGAAAAAGCACAACACAGTCGAACCACGGCGCGGAAACAAAGGACACAAAGCCAACAGCCAGGAACAACTGAGAAAAACAGCCAGTGAGGGGAGTTCGGCAACCCACCCAACAAGGGAGTACCGTCGCGGGGAAATACCTCTAGGCAGCCACAGTTGAGACAGAAGGCGTGGCAAAGAACAAAACCCCGCACGTGAAGCGACGAAAACGGAAGCCTGACAACCAGATGGGAGAGGAGGGGGAACCCACTACGACAGACCCCGAAGAATAGGGAGAAGCACACCCCGGGCACTTGGAAGCCCGGGACGCGCTAGGCCCCGGACGAGCCCCAAAGCAAGGCCCGGACGAGCCCCAAACGCTAGGCCGGACAAGGCCGGACGCTAAGCCCGTAAGACGAGCCCCAAAGAGGGGCATAGTCGAGCGACCCAAAACCCGTGTCCAGGTCCCCACGAGGGAGATTGCGGAACAGGGTAGTTCAGGTGGGAGCAAAGGACAAAGGAATGTGCGAGATCTGTCAAAGCCAGCCCCTAACTACCGAACAAACGGGAGAAGGAGAAAGGAGCCACGGTCAACAACGACCCCAACCAACAGAAGGCGGAGTCCAGGAGAAGTCGAAAGACCTCAAGGATAGGAGTTGGACGGGGAGCAAGGGTAAGGTTAGGCAACAGACCAAACCACCAGCGCGCAGGACAGACAGAGCCAGAGGGGCGAGGGCATCCACTGGGTGGGAGCCAAGCCCCAATGAGGGAACCTCGGCCTAAGCGTCAGACTGACTAACCAAAGCCGAGACTGGCAAAGAGCGGATAGGCCCCGAGAGGGCACAGCCGGCATGTAGGCCGAGGTCTCGCGCCCGAAAGAAGTGAGGACAGATGTTGGGCAAGGAAAAGAGCCAAGACGCGATGATCAGGGTCCCCGTACGGGGGGTAAGACCAAGGGGGAAGGACATAGAGCCCATACCCAGGGACTGAGCGGCCCAGTTGGAAAGCCCTGGAGGGGCCAGGAAAAGACCAGCATCGGCATAGGCCTCATAAACTCCGAAGGGGGCCAAGGTACCACACCAAGCAGCAGGGCATAGCCTGGGCCAGGCCAGACAAGGGGCCCCCCAGCCAAGCTGCAGGCGAAGAACAGGGCCAGGCTACCACGAATGGAGGGATAAAGGGTCGAAGTCGAGAAGCAAAGCTCGGCGATGAAAGCCCCAAGGCCAAGGCAAAGCGAAGTCAAAAGACCCGCGAGGGCTATAGGCAAAGACCCTCCCGGAGGAGCAGAGGCATAAAGACCCAAAAGCCAGTATGCAACAAGGCTAGAAAACATGGGTTTAGACCCAAGGGGGAACAGAGCTTAATGCCCGACGGCAACTGTCACTAGGCCCGACTCGGAAGCCGCTAGGCCCCGCTGTCCCAAAGGGGAGCAGCTAAGCTGCATATAGCTAGGTCCAAGCTCCCCGAGGGAGACAGCGGACCAGGCTAGTTAGCAGTAGCAGAACAGCCAGAGCCAAAGAGCCAGGACAGCTAAGGCCTTAATGGCCCAGGCCTAACTGGAAGAGACAGAGTGCCTCAAGTCCCCGATTGGGCACAACGGGAGAGGGCCCGGACTAGCACCCAAAGGAGCTAGGCTACCGGTACAGCAACAGCAAGCCGCCAACGAAGACAGCGATGGAAGCGCCGGCGACCCAGAGCTGAAAGCCTATGGAGGCCGGGAGCCGAGTGCATAACAGGCTAAGGTCTGCATCCCGACGAAGCTGCAAGCTATGGCACGGCAGGATGCGCCCATGCCCAGGCCGAGGCCGGCTAGGCCCACCACAGGCATGGCAGAAGCACCCCCGTAGGGGAACCGGCAGGACCGAAGCTAGAGACGTCAGAGAATGGACGCTGTAACCCAGGGACTACACAAGGGCTGAGAGGGCTTTAAGCCAAGGCAAGGCGACATTGCCGCCAGGGGTGAAGCCACTCGAGCTAGGCCGCCCCGTAGGGGAGCCCCGCAAAAGAGAAGAACTTAGTTAGACCCAAGAGAAACCACGAGACCTACGGCATCCTTGAAGGGAATGCACCGAGAACGCCAGCCGGCGAGAAATCCCAAAAGGGACAGGTCGCGGCGCCGAGAGTGAAAGTCAAACACCAGGGAAGGTGGACAAACGACGCCCGAGCAACAGCCCACGTAAGAGGAGACCAGAGGTGTTGGTTCAGCACAGGAAATCACCGCCAACAACGGAGGAATAATATAAAGCCACCCGGAAATCAACGCCGATGACGGGGAAATAAAACGGCCAATGCAGCGTTACCCCTACGGGCGGAGACGCGGCTAGAAGGGTGATGGTATCAATCAACCCAAGCAATCAACTCCGAGAGGTGAGACGCTATAACGGGAGTAGTACTCCACGCCCGAAGGCGGGGAGAAACCCCTAAAGTCCGGAGCCACGAGCTACTAAAACGCAGCGAGAGACTTATAGCGACAGCGGCTAAGCACGGGCAAGCAGCGCGGCCCTGAAAGGGGCATTGCAGCCTCCACCGAGTCCCCCGTGGAGGTAAACCCCGAAGGCTTACCCACGAGGGCGCCGAGAAAGGAAAAACCACTGGGTTGCACCGTAACGGCGGAACCGTAGCGGGAACAAGCGCTGGCCGAACCGACACCAGTAACCGCACACGGAACCCGCGTGCGCGGGGACCAACCTGGCGAAGCGCTGCACGCCCCCCCTAGCCTTGAAGGCCTTGGTAGGAGATGCAGCACGGCAGATAATAACCCAGCGGGGATAGCAGGCTAGCCATGCAGGGTATGCCGAAGACAGCAGCGGACAGTAGCGGAACTAGCGCTGGACGAACGCACCAGTTAACGCACAAGGAAACCCCGTCTCTTGATGCGGGGGTCAACCCTAGCGCGCGCTGCGCGCCAACCTAGCCCGTGAAAAGGCCGGTGACGAAGCAGCACAACGCCAGATTAAACCAGGCCGGGGATGGGTGGGGCTAGAAGGCTAGCATGCGGGGGCGGTGTGCCGTAACGGGAACCGCAGCGGGAACTAGGCGCCGGACGAACGCACAGTAACAGAGCACGGTAACCCCGCGTGTGAGCGGGGGGGCCAACCTAGCGAAGCGCCGCGCGCATCTCTCTAGGCCCGTGAAGGGTGGGTTGAAGCATGCAGCACGAGCCAGTATTATACGCGTGATAGCGAGTAGCAATGCGGGGAAGCAGTGAACATAGACGACACCCGCGGCGCCCCCAGCGGGGCGCCGAGGACCCACCTCAGGGCCTGACGAAGCAAGCCAAGAATGGTACCACGGCAGCGCGGTCGAAGAGTCCGAGGACTCCTAAACAGAGAGACCGGGTGCGGGTTGGTCGATAACTGGAGAGGGAGCGGACCGAGAGAACCCGGGCGGCACCATAGCCAACTCACCACTACCGGACGGACTGCACCCGCCCAATCCCCTAGGGAAAGGCAGAGCAAGACCTTGCTAGCCTGCACCAATAAAGCAACGAGCTAAATAAGGCGAGCGAGCGCCGGCAGCGTGGTAGTTCATCAAACCCGAGGGAGGCGGCCGACCACAGCATGCTCTGTTATACCGGGATGTCGGCAGCCGCCAAATCCGAGGGAAAAAAATGCAGGCAGGACCGCGCTAGCATGCACCAGGAGAAGCCCTAGGGTAGACCAGGCGAGCCAGCGCCGGTTTTAGCGTGTAGACGGGCGGAATCCCGAGGGAGAACAACGCACTACTAACAGCCATGCAGTAGCCGAAGCTACAGCACCTTCAGGTGCTCCCAACGCAGCGGGGCCGCCTTGGGAGAACCTCGGACCGGAACCCCGCAGATACCACCCCCCCCCCCTTTTTATAAGCGAAACAGAGAAAGGGAAACAGTGTTCAATGGCGCACCATTGAAAACTTGAGAGGCCACCGCCAAAGGAAGAGCAACCAAACGGAGCAACAGCGGCGGAAGCAAGACCGAATGAAACGCAGGAGAAGGGAAAGAAGAGGGTCGCGGGGCGGCGCGCGGTTGAAGCGAGAGCCAGAGGGCGCCTCGGTCGGGAACGAAACAACAAAGAAAAAACCAGGCCGTGCAGCGGTACTTCAAACCAGGCCCGCCAAAAACGCGGAGACAAAGATACCGACGCGGAACAAAGTTCACACACGGTTAAAGAAATTTCCAAAATCAGGTTCACATATTTTATCGCCTACAAAAGCCTAAAAAAATAAGAGACACACTCACACAATTTTTAGAACTGTTTTATGCTAGTAGGACAATACAAAGAACAGAAACAGGCTCACAAGAAGCAAGGCATCCAAAGCACGCGACAAGTGCGGGCAATTGGCTTGCCTTTGTTAACTTATTTACCGTACACAGATCACACTGACCGCACCGGCGGGCAAAAAAAGGATAAATAAAAGTCTCCGGACGGTTGTAGTAAAAGTGCCGTTATTCCGTCAAATGAGCGTTATAAATCCAGTATATAATCCAGAATATCCCAGATAGATTGGTATTAGTAATAGGAGTATTCCGATTGAGAGACAACAGTCCAGAGTATCAAATATCTCAGATAATTTGGTGCTAACACCGAGAGCGATGTACACGCGTCAGTTTTGTATGGCGGCCAAAACGAATTGAGGAAGAGGGATGGTGGAGGGTGTGACCTGGTGGTCACTGGTCGACGTCAATTCTCTTTTTAGGGGTGCTAAATGGTATTTGGGGGCATGCACTTCTCAGAGGAAAATGCATTAGTTTCAGTCAACATTGGTTGTTGTAAAGGAAACGTTCAGTGTACTGATTTAACTTTCTTCATCCTCTATTCAATGAATGAGTTGTAATTCGTGAAAATCCACCCTGTGAATCTATACATACTAAAACCAAAGGATCAATTAATATGGTCAATCTTACAAAGGCTATCACTGATAACAAAGGCAGTTAAAAAATTCAATCATTTCAAAAATAAAACTAACGAGATTAATTATTATTTCAGTTTAAACACAAGAGAACAGTGTCAACATCTTTAACTTCAAAAAAAAATATTCTTTCACAAACTGCTGATTCAACACCAAGTCAGTAATAATTTCTTGTCCTAAAAACATATTTTTTATTCTAAATGTACAAACAGGGTCAAGTAGTGTACGTGTTGCATCATAGATGACTTTTTCAGTGGTGGACACACCTTGCTCTAGATAGAGTAAAATTTTGCATTGGACGCAACAAATAGGACACTAAACAAAACTACACCATAAAATCACAGAGTTTGCTCTGGCACATGATAGTTAATATAGCTCGTATTCATTTTCACTCAAACAACATAAGCTTGTCTGTTCTATTAAATTTTACCGGGGTAACCAAAATCTTGTGTGTGAAAGCAAATATAGGATTAACAGTTTATATATCGTTTTTTTTAGTTACTATAACCCCTCTCACTGTCCCCAAAGGGCAATCAGATACTCCAGAGTTATTTTGGAGTTTAAGGGTATTAGAATAATTACTTTTTACATATTCCCAGTCGGTTTGGATTTGGATGTTTATGGATGGGTTGGGATAGTATGTTAAACAGTGCCAAAACTGACATTAGGTATCTATAACGCATTGTAATTGAAGGGAAACACTTTTGCACCTCAGGGAAACAAATTTGCAGCATAGACACACATTTTCAAAACCTAATGTTGAACCATGATGTACAAAACCAATACTGGTTTGTACATTGCTATGTGAGGATGTAAATCACAAGTGTGTGTGCGGTATATTACAGGGGCATTTTTGATTTCAGCATTTTTTGTGTATGATCCTGGAGAAATGCATACTTTCAAATTTTAAGTTGTGATTCACTTGAAAAAAGGTTTTGTGTAATTTCCTATTGGGACAAAATTTAGAAAAGAAAATTTCAAATGCTACAAAGATTGATCTGTATGGAACATTACACACACATTACAATATTAAGTCAATGGCTAAGATTAAGAAGAAATAAAAAATGTAAACGTTTAGTGTTAAGTTCAGGCGGAGAAGGCAATAGTTCATAAAATGCCCCTTTAACATTGCTGCTTGTTATTAATATGCTTTGTAGGGTTCCATTAACTACACGTGGTTGGGCTCTCTAGACTGTGGGAGTCGCTTATTACTCAAAAACCCACCTCCACCAGGACGTTTTTAGATTCAGTAGCAAGTTATACAGTGGTGCACGACACGTGTTAAATTACATGAATGAAAGGTGAGTGATGCAAACAACGTCGAAAAGACACTTCAAATAACACGGTTATAAATTCTTTATGTTCTTTAATTTTGGCAGTACCTATCACGTCTCTCGCTCCTTATAATTATGAGCTGTAATAGTTCTTATCTAAAGTCTGCTATTGATCACGCGAAGAAAAATTAAGTTAGGAAATAAAAGGACGATGTGTCCACCAAACTTCTTCATGCGAGTCGCATGTTGAGCTACACAGAACGCAACAGGTATTGGCTCGGGACTCTTAAAGGGTCAATTCCCAGCTTTGGTTGCGATACGCAAAATAAAGCAAATATTCCAAACTGAGGGTGTGGAATTACAACATAGTTTATTCGTTTAGTCCACATTCTGAGAATGAAAAATCAGGTAAAAAAATCACCTTATTAAAGCCATAACCCAGTACAATAACGTTGTTAAGTTCTTTGTCATATTGTATATTACACATATACAAATATCACATCACAAAATATAAAAGATTAAAATTTACCATATATTGTCTGTGTTTGTTTTAGTAGAATTTGGATTATGTATGAAACTTGAACTTACACAATGAAAAATCTCACGAACAAAAGATGGGTATCGTTATAAAAAAAAGATACATCCAATTTCAATGGAATTGCGGGTCTCAAACGATGACAGCCACAAAGATGATTATCAGATTGTATCTCAGATGTCAAGAACTTGCAAATAAGTAAGCCTTCAACAGTGGCTCCAATAGAAAGATCTCACTTGAAGGCAATTTGCACTTTCTCAAAATATCTAATCAAATTTAAACTGCTGTCCTCAAAATATTTAGAGGTAATACTATCAACACCTCCCCACTTCTCTCTTCACAAAATTGCGATTTTTGGGATAGAAGAAGTTTTATTTTTCGCATTACTCCAGTGGAATTAGGCCCAGAATTAGTTACTTTGAATGTTATAAGCCAAAATATTTCAAATGTAGTAACAACATAAATACACACTGTCTTATGACAATTAGCCATTTTTGTTTAGATATCCAAATGGCTGACTGATGGATGTCACTCATTTTCCGTTAGTATGGATCCATGTGTGGGAAAGAAAATATGGGATCAAAAAAATAATAATGCTAAAAATTGATTCATTTCCACCACAATATATTGGTCTCCAATTGAGTTAAAATTTATTGGGGAAGGAACACATAGTCTTGCCACAAATTTTTGAAACTCATAGCTTGCCCAATAAATCTGACTCAATCAATCCAATTTTATACAAACTGTGAATCAGATGTTTGGGTGAGATGCTTCCGTGTGAGGGAGAAAAACATGGAAAATGAACCGTGTGATCAGGTCACGATCTTATTGATAGAGGAAAAAATAAATGTATTTAAAGATAGAACGAAAATCAATTTCCATTAATCCAAGTTGGTCTTCAGGATAGATAGGGCTTTTAAATATTTACAACAAACATGAACACCAAAGAAGAAACAACACTTACAATTTGATATGATTAGCGGTGCAACGATCTACAATTAACTATTCTAAACAAACTTGCCTTTTTTGACCAAGTTAACCCCAAATTAGAAAATTTAGAATGATTTTCTTCTCAAATTTATTCACCCGTAAACCAACACTACAGATGAAGCTTTTTAAAGTTACATCAGTTTGCAAAATCCTAACCAACAGACAATGGCACATCTACTTAGAGATTTAATCGATTAGCTTTTAAAGTCACTATCAGTGATTTATCAGAAAGAGTCAAAATATTTGAAATTTGCAGAAATAGCTTAAAAAATGAAGGATAAGTCTGTATAACAACACAAAAAATACCATATCTGGTCTCACCCGACTAATTGCATTGGGCTGGTAAGGAGTCCAATTTGGGGAAAATGAAGTGCTTTTAAAACAAAATACAGCATTCTCCACAATGTTTGTGTCGTCTGCCATCTCGGTTTGTGAATAGGGGCATGACTCGAAACACTGGACTTCTTGACGACCTTTGACACATCTAGAGGATACACAATTCGTGTCTAACTGGTAGTAGCTATGTAGCTATTACCATGCAGAATTTGGCCGTGTATATATTGTTCCAGCCATGTGGCTAAAGCAATTTTTGTGTGAGGGCGCTCATAATTAACATTCTCCATATTTGGGTCTATGTTGCTTTGAAACATCTGGGATTGTGGGGACAAAAACTTGGCAAGCTACATGTTTACCAAAACAAGCTATAGCTTGATCATTCCTTGGTTTGAAGTTGCGAACATTACTATATTCTGATTTCTCTGGTCACTGAACTTAGATCCCTGGGGTGAAAGTTGCCAAGACCAACATTAATTTTTTTAAGGCAAAACAGGGCAGTGGTGACAGAACAACTTTCAAAGTGGAAGGGCCACTTGACACTTTATCTGAGCAATTTGCAATACTTTGCTGTCATTTTCTTATGCAGCCATGATAAGCATGATGTGTACCATCAATTGAAAATTGTGGGGGGGGGGGCCCTTCCACTTTCAAAAGTTAAAGGTGCAACAAGAGATTTCACATAACAGGTGTCCCTAAAAATAAGAAAATTCTGATTTTTGTACCAATGTAAAGGTTTTTATAAAAAATGTCCCCATGTGAAAGGATTAAGCTGAAAAATATTTCTTTGGTACAAAAATTGTGAAATTTCTAATTTCGTATAGGAGCAAATGCTAATTTCAGCCTGTGTTTTAAATTGAAATTAAACAAATGAAAATCACCTTTTGTTTTCACTTTCAAGGCATTTCTGTAACCAAAGACAAGGTAAGAAATCTATTGGGGACCTTATCTATATAAAATCACTACTTATGACACAATATATGGGTGCCCCCAAATCTCTCGTTACACCTTTAAGGGCTCATGGCCCTCTGGCCTGCTGCCACTGAAATGGGGAACAGACTATGGATTACAAACTGCCCCTTTTACATCAAATATATATTTGTAATACTAATAGCGATAACAATCCAACGCAACATCGACATACCATGTACATTAACCAAAATTATCGTGTGAAATACATAGCAATTTGGATATCATTTATACAATATAATTTACATATATATTAAAGTAGTATCAAAAACTATTTCAGTAAATTTCATCAACTGAGTTACACTGGAAAGCTTTGAAAATTTCTTGCTAAGTAGAGACAGAAACACAAGAACTATGCAAAGGTCAGAGAAAGGTATCCATCTAATGGACGTAAGGTAGTTATGCTTAAAGGTGCATCTTCCAATTGTCTTTGGGACCCCCGATTTACCCGGTAGTATCAATTTGATATCAGTTGAAAGACTATTTTTGTAATTGTTGTCCTCCTATTTCTGCCTTTAAATCCTTTTCATTCCAAGGATAAAGACATCAAAAACTGGCTTATTTTTTAATGGCTAACCATCAATATTAGCACAGTAGTGAATAGGGCCTTGCAATATGCATTACTGCTTCTACCATCAAAACAGCAAGTTTGTTTCCCACAATACTTGGTGGGGAGTGTATGCAAGTGCCAGGCTCTAATACAAGTAGAGAACACATCAGACATAAATCAGAACAAGCACTTTTTAAATTATTTAAGGGAATACAGCAAGTGTGTTTGTCCCTTTTGTGTTTGTGCTTCTGTAATAGAGCTGCTGCTGGGAATATTAAAGGCCAACTTAAAAATTTCCCAAGGAGGGCACCCTTAGATTTCTAACAAATTCTATTAGTTTCCACTTATATATAATACTTGTCCACAAACTAATCGTTATATGAAAGAGTTAAACTCAAATCGATGTCCTTTATATAGAAAATCACAACTTTGTAATAACATTTTGAGATCTGGAATTTGATTACATTCAGTATCATATGGTATTGGTGGGCCATGAAACCTTTAGACACAATAAGTACACACCTTGTCCAGTCATTTTCTAATATTTGAAAACAATTTGAAATGTGGGTTTTTGTACAATCTATAAGCAAAACCAAGAAAAAACCTAATTTCGTGCTAGCCGAGCCTGGCACTATGACATCACACTCTTAATCCACACTCCACCTGGTATGCTTATGGCATAGAACTTGAAACACTGACCTTTACCAGGTTAGCGGGCTGCCGCACAGTGAATGGTCACCGAGTGAAACACAACAGGCAGTTGTTTTTTTACCTATACATATGGCAGAAAAAAAGTGCATACACCTTGCTGGTGCACAAATTCCACACAGATGTTCCATTGTCTGTGACAAGGTGTATGCATTGTTTCGGCCATATTGTATAGGTAAAAAAAAAAAACAACTTCTGATGTTCATCAGCGATTCAGAACCCGATATCCTCTGATAAACGTCTAGCCCTTTCCCCTTCATCATTATTATTGTCCGTTTGTGTTATACAGACCATTATTTTTCCGGAAGTGTCATCTAGCTAGCTAGAGACACTTCCGCAAAAAATAATGGTATAACAAACGAAACATACTAGGAATGGTGTAGAACACGTCTACCATTGTCAGGGGAAGGGATTATTAAATTATATGCATTATGGACCTGCATGATCGCAACAACTCCCCCTGTAATTCGGATGCGAGACAAACATAAAAGTCAGTAGGCTGAATGCCACAGTGTACGTGTTATTCCAGGGTGTCGTAAGCTGGATTGTATTCAAAATACATACGTATGTGTCACTTGTTGCCTATAGGAATGATATGTCAATGTTAAAAAGATTAATTCCACATTTAAAACTGTTAATACTCTGGAATCAAGTTAGCATGTTAGGAAAACCAATTATCGTGGACTTCGTATATACTAATTTGCCAAAACGAACGGGTACGCATAGTTTTGTAAGAAAATTCACAACGGGGACTTGTCCCATGGACGAATTACATTTTAAAAATAGCAATCGACAAAAAAATATACTTTAAATTGATACCAAAATGGTTTAATTCCAAATAGACCATACCTATAGCAAAATGACCATTGGGCTCCCTAAGACGCTCCAACTCTAGTCACAAGGTAGAGGGACATTGTGACTGGTCATCATACCTTCGATAAATGAAAATGACCATAAGGACTTATGGCATACCGATGCTAAGCACCAGGAGATAGTGTGCTCAGCGGCGGACGGAAAGCTTCCCCCAAATTTACCCAGGATGTGCAATGGGTAGAGTGCAGTTAACAAAAACATGCGCATAATTTCAGCCTAAAGGACGAGAAGCAATCCACATAACCAAAATCTTAATTGCTTCCACAAGTCCACTCAGTTAATGATATAAAGTATGTTGTGCAGTGATGGTGTATTCTGAACTATTCCTACCTTGAACGGGGTGAAGGTAAATGGGAATGTACAGTCAGCTGCTTTGCACATGGACCACATCGTTGTCTTGGTGAGTGTATGGGTTTTAGTGTTCAATGGTGAGTATACATACATCCAGCTGAATGCCCTAAAGATCGAATACCTCTGGTAGATTACCCCTTGGATTATTATGGGATAGACTCGTACGGCATGGAATATAGGAAGGGGCATCTGGTGGTTTTATTTAAAAGAACAAAGTTAGGCCTTATGTCCCTTTAATGTTTAAAAATTATAACGAGTATCCAAATGTGCCGCATAATGGATAAAAATTCCATTAATCCATTCTGCTGACGTTTATGTAAAATAAAGGTTTCAAACAAACCATTCGTGAATTAGATGGTCGTAGAGAGATATGTTCACTGAAGTTCGACATGTCTGCCTGCGGCTCGACAGGGTCAGAAACTAGCAAGCGTCTCGAGACTACCATTATATTTGCGAATGATCTGTTTGGAGACCTTTATCTAATCCGTAGAGGTCAGTGACTTTAAAGCACACTGTCAGTGTGTTGCCTTGGATTAGCATACCATTGGTATTGATCAGAAAGCAATGTGCCTGGCATAGGCCAGGTGAAGGTGGATTAAGACTGATGTCATAATGCTTGATCTACCACTAATTAGATTTTTTCATCTGGTTTTGGCCTTAATTGTAAAAATATTAGAAAATGACTGGGTGAGGTGTGTATGTTATTGTGTCTAAATATTCTTTCATGCCACAAAATTCCTTAAAGGCACTATCAGTGATTTGCAAAATCAGAAAATTGAAAAAATCACCAAAAATCAGATTTTGGCATGTCTGTAACAAGTAGAGTATCCCTGCATACCCTACAAATTATAAGACCAAAAGCAACCAAATAAGGCCAAAATTGGATGATTTAGTCATAACTGTCCGTACAGACACTTACTACAACACATAATTGAATGGAGATTTATATCTTTGAACACTGCTGCTTTCTCACTTTTCTGCAAATATTTCAGTTGTAAAAAATAACTTATGAGAATTCCACACAAACTTATCCTTCATTTTAAGCTACTCCTGCAAATTTCAAATATTTTGAGTCTTTCGGGTGGATCACTGATAGTGTCTTTAATTGATGGACAACAAATATATTTTGAACTCTCTGAAGCTGCCTGCAAAGGACACATCGATCCCACAAGGGATGCATTTCTAAAGGTGGGGAAATGATAAAATAATACTAAAACTACAATTACATGTAACCATAAAAAAATCACAACATATACAAAGAATAAGTATTTTATACACTCACTCCATGATTTCCAGCATTTTAAAGACACCACATTTGGCCAATGAAAGTCAATGTTATGTTTCCCGTAACGTTTTGAAAATCATAATGAGGCAATTATTTCATTTTTCATTGTTCGTAATTTTGCAGTAACAGCCATTGCTCACCAAACTTTAGTTTTTTTTTTTTTTTTTTTTTTTTTTTTTTTTGTGTACTCTAATACCCACAATATTGTGTCAAACCACCATCCTATATTTAGAAATGATTTTGCAACTGTTCTTTGGTTTAAAATCTACTAAAATCACATTCACAAGATGTGATCACAAGAAGAAACCTTGATATTTTCTTTAAAATACAAAATAATGAACTTTTTAGGGGTTTCAGCATCTAAAACGCGGGCAGAAAATCATAACGGGGGTGGGTTACAGGAAACATAACATCGACTTTCATACGCCTTATGGTCATTAATTATTTGTAGATTATAAAACACAACATAGCAATATGCATTTAACCCCCTGGGCACTACCACCTATGATACAATATCTGTGATTGGTTCATTACAGGACAACATGAAATAGCCCTCTGAGTAACCAATGAAAATAGTGATTCTATATGTGTGTGCAAACCATACCACCATTCTTACAGTATCTCTGAATTGCTCATTGTATGCTATCACCTTCCAAGTAACCAATCAAAGGAGGGCTTATATGCCAATAAGTATGCAGGTAGTGCCCAGGGGGTTTAAGAAGCTTTTGAATTTCACAATGAGAAGCACTTAATTCCATAAATGGTTTTTCCACAAACCAAAATACAAAATAAACCTCTTATGTTACAAAGACTGATATCAGTCTCAGCTTATTATTTCATGTGTATTAAAACATCAACTAAATGTTAACAAATGTTTTGCAGAGTACAGCTAATTGGAGAACAATAACATCGACTAGCAATATATTCATCTTGATGAAGATACTGGCCAGCCTGTGTTCTTTACATGAAGCTAAAAGGGGCACATGGAAATTTTCTTGATACAAATTTCTGTAACTTTGCGATTGAAAGGTGGTTGAGCACCTACTGAGAACGTTTCATAGATTCATTGAGCAAACAAGTAGAAACAAAAACTAAATTTTGCTTGCTTGCCTGCTGTGCTAATTGGCCTATAGAGAAGCATGCTTAGATTTGTTGTTGTGCATGACAGAAAATAATAAATCTTTTTTAATGCTAAATATGCACACAAAAAATTAGTTTAGGAAACAAAGATATTAGGGCACACTTTTTCTGGAAATGTCCTTGTGTATCTTTTATACATACATTCTCAAAAAGTTAAATTGAAGTGCCACATATTTATCTTGGATGGACTTGAAATGCTACTAGTTAATGAGTAGTGTCCAGCGGCCCCCTAAGGGACCAGGGTCCAGTAGCAAAACCCCAGTAGCAAAGGCCCAGGGGCCTAATGTAAAACAATTACAGTAGACAAAACAATGCTGGTATTGAAAGGGTGGGCAAAATCAGACAATAAAAATACACGGGTGATACATATTTAATATAGTACAAGAAAAATACATACATCTCGTCATGTATAGCATAATATGTATCACACACATTCTTGTCTACCTAGAGCATATGTTGAAGTTCACAAAAATTAGTATCTTAATATTTGTGTCTACAATAAATATCTAAATAGTAAATGCCAAATAAAAGTTTATTTGAAAACAAGAATACAACTGACAGGAAAGTTACAATTTAATTAAATGTTTGTTTTTTTATAAAGCCTTGTTTTACAAGCTTAGGTGACAGCGAGCTAATCTACTTGAAATCAACACCCTTGTAAAAGATATTTTATCCACATAAATTTTAAAGGGGTACCACCTATTTCCTCACCCTTGACCCCACCACTCATTCCATTAAACCTGAAATTTTAGTATTGATCACTGAAAGGTTTGTATTTTCTCATTTCATCTGCAAAATATTTTGCACAAACTATATTCCCTTAGGATGCTTAATGAGCATAAATATGGTTGGTTTGCAATTACTGGAAGTATTGCACAGTAACCCATATACGGTCATTTCCATGTCAACTATGCTGTTGTATATACATACCTGCCAACATTGAGAACTCAAAAAATTAGAATGCATGTGTCGAGAAGACCTCATCATGCACTAAAGCCATTTTGGGCTGTTTGGGCTGTGTCTATTTCTGTCCATCTTTTAGGGCTCTAGTAGAGTACACAGGGGCATAGTCTCCTGAAGTTAATGGGTTTAGTGTTTTTGAAGCTGCAGGAAGAGCTTCAGGAGCCCAAAACAATGTTGTTATATTTATTAAATAACCACCCCTGACAGAAAGAATTTGTCAGAAATTGACCAGTTTTCAGTAAACCATGTCTATATTTAATACAGTTGGTACAAAAAGTATCTCGGCATGATTTTCAATCAGTATTGCCAAAGCCCGATAATTTTGGGAAATTTACAAAATACACATTTTGTTGCATAGGTCTTGCTTCTTCACCTTGCTTGTCAAAAAGCATGCAAAAATGCCAAGATAGAATGCCCAAAAGATGCAAAACCCTCTTACCAAAAGTTTTATGGAGTTTTCAATGGGTATTGCAGTGTTCCTGCAGCACTAACATGCAGACCATAATTAATACCCTAAGTAGGCTTGCTCGGTCATTCAGTCGGAAACCCTGTGTGTAAAATTAATACATACAGATTCTTACTTTGCACCACAAGTGAGGTGTGAAATGAAAGAGCAAGATCTAGGCAATAAAATTTTCAGACCGATCAAAAAACATGCTAAGATACTTTTTGTGCCAACTGCATATGAACTACATTTTAA
The DNA here is from genome assembly GCA_023653785.1 of Ophioderma brevispina. Classification (NCBI taxonomy): domain Eukaryota; kingdom Metazoa; phylum Echinodermata; class Ophiuroidea; order Amphilepidida; family Ophiodermatidae; genus Ophioderma; species Ophioderma brevispina. Next base: position 24,455 of record JAMKCH010010687.1, read on the forward strand.
TATAACAGGACGAGGTGCAGCAACATTTCAATACTCAGTTTCTTGGTCCCTTCAAACATGGTTTAAATATAACAATGGTTTTTATCAAGCGTTATTCTTACAAAAGAGGAACTCTCCAATTACTGCCACATTGTGCAGAACGAAGCCACTTCATACTCATCAGCAGATAGTTCAACCTCCATCTTGAATTCTGATGAACATAAGAGATGAGAATTGTCACTACTATGTCCCTTCAATAAGCATCACCGGGTACAAGCTACTTGCAAACATGTCGCATTTTGACTTTTTCTTGAAGTCGCGCATTCTTGATTTTAATGCCATTGTCTGCCGTCATGTGCCCGCTGCAATGTCGAGTGCTTGCCTGTTGCAATGTCGCAAATCGCATAGTATGTAGGAAGTCGCATAACAGACTTAAAAATATGAACATCTTAACTTCCATAGGTACTGTTTGCAAAATTATTTCTGCATGGTATTATTTTGATGAGGTTAAGGTATATCTCGTATCAATTAGAGTGGGCTTCAACAATGTTTGGGGCTTTAATTTCTGTAACCATCAAATCCAATTTAAGCTTCAAAGGCTGAACAACATACACTCCTATATGCCACCAGATCATAAAATACCTGCACTATATGCTACCAGGGGTGGCAATATTACATGAGTAAGAATCAAAATTTTGCACTAATATCACAGCACTATGAAAGCCTCATTTATTATTTAAAAAAAAAAGAATAGATCCAGAACAATCAACATCAGCGACACAGTTTTGACAACGAATTTGGATTATTTATCCCACTAATTACATCCTGTGTAAATTTTATGAAATTTCATTAAGGGCAAATATGATTTTTCTTGAACATGTAGTTTTATACATATTTCTATGGAGAATGGGCATATAGAGGGTGCTATAACATAGAATCATGACTTTTTTGTAGGCCTATATGGCAAGATTCCTGCAATGGATTTTTCTGATTTTTACAGGTGTTATAGCTCTTGCATGTCCCTACTTATATCGGTTGTAAAAATTGTGTCGCCATTGCTTAAAATTGTTCTTAAAATAAAGCGACTATTTGCATAGGGTCAAATGGCTTTCAAGGACAACAATACTATGTGGATAAAGGTCAAGGTCTAGCATTTGAGTTGTATGCCCTAGACCATAAAGAGTGCTCTATAGATGATATTTTGAAATGTAACAAATTCAAGGCCACAGAAAAGACCATTTTAATACTTGAATGAAAAATTAAAAAGCATCAACATCATACTCAAATTATACTTTTGGTCAGTGATTGCATAAAAATAAAATCATGCAAAAATTGCAAAATGTACATTTGACTATAGAGCCATCTCCTGCATGGCCCACAATGGATTTCCACTAGGACTACAAATTTTAGGCTTTGGGGTGCTGGCTTTTTACAGTGATTACTCGTCGTCGTCGTCATTGGTTACGTGTTGTGTTAGCCTAGATTAGGCTTTTCAGAAACTTGAGTTTCAAGAGCTACTTTGGTGAGTTTCAAAGATGATATCTGTGAAAGAGAAGGAAAATAAACAAAAAGAGTAAAAAGAACATACTAAAATGTTGTGGTACTGTGACTCTGTTGGACTGAATATAAACATGAAATTGAGGCCACATTTACTAAGTCCAGTCTCATCAGACTCAGGCCAAAACTTTGCCTAAAACCAGTATGTAAAATATTCAATCTATCGCAGGCTGGATACAATTTCATAGCTCTAAAAACTTCTGAAAATTGTACAAATTTCATGGCCTACCCTATCCTAACGATTAATTTTTTGCACACTTAATGCAGATCTCGTACCCCACCTCCCCCAAAGGTAAATGTATATTAAAACCGTGACATTTTCCTGACGTATGAAGATTTCCACACCTCCCTAAAATCACCTATATTGCCTACTTCAACACGGTCTCCATCACTCACAAGCCGGCATCTATCGCAGTTTAAGACACTAAAAGCACCAATAACAACCTCATTCTGCACTATTAACAGTGTTGCTCACGACCAATAACTATGCTACTACAAGTGCAATCCTGGGCATTTCCCAGGATTTTGCAGTTGGGTAGAGGGTTGGCAGAAAACATTTGCCAATTTGGACACTCGTATGCATTTTATGTCTTTGCATTTCCACAGTATAGACCCAACATCACTTTTTGAAGGGATTTGAGTCTTACCAGAGGTATCAGAAATGATGTTTGCTACCCCCAATGCTTTTCCCTTTTCAGCCAATTCCACAGACACAGGGAAAGATTAATAAAAATTTAAGGGGATAAGGTGAAGATGTTACGGGAATATGTGCAAACTTTTAAATTTTTAAAAAATACAGCAAGTAAACTTGCATCATCCCCCGTTGGCAAGATGGGCAGTCTGGAACATGACCTCAGATGACCTTTGACTTTGGGGGTCCATGACCTTTGACATCACACCCTAAAGGAACCCCTATTGCCCCTTACCCCCAAGCGGTGTTTAAAAAATTGGGACTTAAACTTTCGAAGGAGATGCGAAATAACGAAAGCCTAACCAAACTGAACAACACACATACACTATACATACGGACATTCCGCCACCCTCATCACAAGTATCCCCCTCTGCTTTTCAGCCAGGGGGATAGAAAAATAGATGTGAACTTTAGATGCAAGATTGCAACTTAGTGAACGTGATTGCCATGTAAAAGCGCAGTATGACACAGGAGAAGATTTTCTTGGCGACGTTAGATTTGGAGGTGGGGGGGGGGAAGAGGGGGGGACACAACTATAGTCTGACTGGAAGAGCCCATTTTACGTTATTAAACAGCAAGTTGATTAGCGAAGAGCCCTATTCTGATACCGAAGAGCCACAAGTATAGATGATGGTAGAGACATCAATGTTTACACACCCACACTTTAGCACTCGCACTGGTCTCCGACATTTTAGAGGTTCGAAGAATATGTCCATACAGCTACATTCATTCAATAGCCTTATCATCCCGATTGAGCGTGATTTTAAGCCACAAGCTCTCAAGATGCCACGCATACTGCCGGGCAATTCCTTGTTTTCCTTGCCACCGGCTGTTGACTCACATGTCACTCATCTATAATCCCAGATACATAATATGACAAGTCGTAGCTAACAAGATACATCATACACCTACCTCATTAGTGCCTAGTTTTTGTAATATGGGCCTTGTAAATAGTTATTTGAGTTGTGGTCCTTTCTTCCAATACCTTCCTAAGTTGAACCCATTTGACAAATATAACACCTTTATCCCATTCCTGTTGTGAATATGAAAAAAACACTGACGAAAAAATGCAAGAATGCACTTTGTTTTTCTAAAGACATTTTACATAAATTTAATGTATAACATTGTCTTATGCAATTCCCAATTCACAAGTAAAAAAAAGTAAGGAATCTCTGGTACTCAACTAGCGTGAACTAAAAACAAAAAAATGTGCAATGGTTGCAGAGGATCTTGACCTTGATAAAGTCACTGCACCCATAAATTTTTTGTTGTTTTAATAAAGCAATCTCATTACTCCCAAATGTTGAAAAATGAAGAAAATGATTAAAAATAAGCCAGAAGTATACGCAATTTTTGTAAGCACACAATCCCCTTTTTCCCCTCCATTCCAGTGGGAATTTACCCGTTAACAAGAATACTTCAATGTAACGATACTAACGGGCTAGCATTATGTAGCAGTAAAGGATGACCCATGCTATATTTTGTTTATTGATCTATGAAATAGCCATAATCTCCTTCATTGATCTCACAAAGAAGTTAATGTTCACGAACACAAATCTCACCCCTTTAATCCTATTTGTAATTAAAATGTTGTGTTCAACACTAACTACTGTAATACAGGTATAGAACAAGTTATGCCATTTAAAAGGACTAAACTCTTTGCAATATCCTAAACAATTCTTGCTTGTCCTTGCTCTGCCAATAGGTGACTTGGTGTTTGGATTGTCATATCAGTTGGCACATTGGTATAAATAAATATCATTATTCATCCGTAGTTGATCATCAGAAATTAGCATCAAGTTTGAGAAAGGATCATGATATGAAGTGGACATTCTCACAAACACAAGTAATGTGTGTAAATCCCATAGGAAATGGCAAAAAGGTCGTAAAACCCTTGATTTTGGAAATTATTACTATAATAAAATTAATAAAATTTCTTTCATTTTTTCAACAATTTGGAAGTATAGTTAGATGTGTTTGTATAAAACACAACAAATTCGATGATTAGTAAGGTTGCATTACGGTCAAATCATCTTTAAAATAAAATATCCTTTTGTGATGTCCACGTAGTATAGTAGTGACTTTGGAGTCCATTACACAGCTGTTTGAGAGTTCATTTATTATGACAACGAGAATAAAAACAAAAATATCCAACGGCGACACACTTTTGACAACGGATTGGAAGTATTTATACCAGTATCCTACACCCTGTGGTAAATTGATGAATTTATGCGGTCAAATTATTTTTTCATAAAATCTAGTTTTACACACTGTTCTTTCTAATGAAATGGGCATATATAGGCGCTATAACATACAATGATGACCTTTGTAGGCCTATATGTGCAAGAATTACCGCAATGGATTTTCCTGATTTTTGCGTGGTAGTAGCTCGTCCATTTCCCCCTATTATATGCTGTCATTTGTCAAATTTGTGTCGCCATTGTTAAAATTGGCTCTAACAATAAAAAGAAGACAACTTTGCAATTGGTCAAACAGCTGTGCATACTGGACCGTAACGAATACCTACTACGCATACCACAAAGCACTGATCTGGCTTTGTAAATCCTCTCCCTCCAACCTTTTATTTATAGGCAAAAATGGGTTAAAAACTCTGGTAAAAATGATAATAATGTTTTTGTGCTGTGTTTGTTTTGTTGTGTTGTTTTTGTTTTTGTGATGAAATGATCCAGTCATTTGTTTGTCACATAAAACTTACCCTCCATATCTATGATGTATCTTAGGTTTTTTGTCATGCCTTCAATTGTGGCTTTATATAAAGCTGGTACTTTTTACTTCTTCACAGGGCATAATCGTGCCATGTGGTGGTTGTTTTTTAGTGATTGTGGTCTTGTGGGGTTTGATGACACACTGAGGAGTGAAGGTGAAGAAATAAAACATGTTTCTGGGTTTGATTTGGGGTTGGTTGTTATGCAATCGAGAGATTTGTTTAAAAAGACCTTGTGAAATTTTCTGGTTAAATGAGTATCATTGATAGATAAATGTGACATGGGTATGGCCCCACTCCCAGGATTAACAGACCCCATAATTACCCAGTGGAAAGGAGGGTAGTATATGGCAATATGGTGCACATTTTCACTCACCTTCACTATAACTGTGGTCGTGTTTCTTCTTCTGCACCATATGGTTTGGTTGGTTAGGTTTTTGTTTGCAAATGTACTATAGATGTCTGTGGTCAATTTTTTCTCTAGTACTACTAAAAATGTGTCAAAATGGGTCTAACAATTTGGGTCTGTCACTATAAAGATGGATATTTTTTGGCCAGCAATAGTAAGAGTTCCATATTTGTTCAGATGCTACATACTTTAGTATAAATGGTGCAATTTTTGGGGACATAATCTTAATGGGTCATATTTTTTCCGTTCTTAGGATTGCCTCTAAGGCTCTAAAACCATGGCTCTTGATTTTTTACCTGTTTGGAGGCATATCTGTACACATTTTGGGGCAAGTACACCCCTCAGGTGTCCGCCACTAGTTCCAAAGTGGTGGTATAGTAGTAGACATCCTAAATCCACATTTTAAATCAGGGTGCTTGTCCCTGTAAACCTCACACTCCACGGGCATCATCCATCCCCATCCATCCCCATCCCCCACTTCACCCTGATCAGTGCATCTTCGTTCCATCCTCAACCCAACCCCCCTCTCCTCCCCTCAACCCAACTTGCTTCTTCCAGTCTTCTTGGGTCGTCCCGCTCCTCCTCGACTGCCCACCCCAAACTCAAGGGCCCTGCTTAACCTCTGAGCTGGGCCTACTCAAAGGGGCAGCCACGTTAGAAAAAATGGTTGGGGGGGTGATTTTTGGGTGATTTTAATAGATAGCGCTGCATGTTGTCTAGGGATAACAATTTCTCCAAATTTGTTGAGGTTTTGGTTGAGTGAGATAATTTTTCTCAATATATGAATAATTATCACTAAGGACAAATTTTTAGTTGAATACAATGCCAGTAAAAAACAACAATGATAAATTGTGTCGAATTTCAATTTTAGGAGTCAATTTTATAATAAGGGTGTCATTGTTGGTTTCGCCATGAAATAAAAGTCACTAGCATCGTAAACTGGGATTTTGTATTGTGTATATATTAAAAATGTCCCTATGCCAATTGTAGAGTCATGATGTATGACTGGAGGTTTGATTTTTTTATGATCTGTAACGGTAATGACGATTTTTTCAACACATCTGATAACAAAAATAAGGGCTTAGTAAAAAAGAAAAACCTAACCTTTTCCAGCACACTTGGTTGACCCAGTAGTACTTGTCAGACTGTAGTCTGTCCCGCAGCTGCAACTGAGTGACAACTGAATGCTGGTAATGGTACTGTACTGGTCCCTGGATGCTACTGTTTGTTTTGTATTGTACTAGTCATGAGCACCGACATTGATTGAGTGGGTATCACGCACTATCGGTTTCAATAATGGCCATCCAATTAAAATTCTCTGTAAACCTCCATTTGTTGCTTGCCCCCTGACTTATGAAATCTCTTCGCAAGCGCACGCAGTGCCGCAGCATGCCGATCCACCGTACACATCCAATCATGAAATGAACACAACTCGCGAGTCCGCAGTCTGAGCTGAGCGAGTACTCGGGGTGGACCGGCGAGATATTCATCACTACTGACGGCTAGTCTGGGCTCCTACAGGGGCATATATAATATCCAAATGATTTTTGGCTCAAATGCTAAATTCTTGCCTCTAAAATCGCCTCCGCCGTCACTTAGGATTTCCCCTTAAAAATACTGTTTTTATATTACTTTCATTTTCAACAATACGCTTCGATTTCACGACGACGCCATTTTATCTACATGCTTATTCGGGGCCGTCCCGTGTTTCTATTCTATGTTGTAGCAAAGACAGGCGCATCACTTAGTTTGGGTACTTGCTACAGATGCCCATCTTGGCCACTGATTTTTCAAGGAACGTAGCATATCCCGAGGCATTTAGGGGGTGTTGGCCTCAAAAATTCCTAAAATTTCTTTAAAAAAAAAAAACAACCGCACACATATGGCTTCAAGCCTGATGATACGGCAGTTTTTATTGGGATGTAAATCGGAGCCTTTACCTAGGTGAATGCCCAGGATTTACGTACGTTTTATCCAGATTAGGTGGGCCGTTGGCGTAAAGGGAAGCTTCATATTGTTAATGACGTAACAATAGCTACGACCGAATTATTCGGTCATTAGGCATTTTATCGTGTTTAATACATGTCTCATCCCCCTCACGCATGCCCCATCACCAACGTACAAAACGCATTCGCCTTCAGCCAACTTGGGTCCACTACACCTTGGTCTTCGCAAACCGCATCATCTGCATCAAGACGTCCCTCAGGTCTTCTTCCTATCCATCCGCTTCACACACATCCGCCGTCTCCAATGCGCATTGTGTCAAAATCTTTGCCATCTCATTTATCGGCTCCAGACCATGTCTACTGCCGTATCAGCATCATGCACCGATCTCGCATACACCAATTCGCTTTCATTCCTCTGAATATCTGTGTGTTAGCTCAGCGTGGTCCAGCAGTACAAAAGATTGTTAAGGTTGTTGGGTGTCCGCACGGCACCCCCCTTTCTCCGTATGGGCAAGATCATTCTTGCCCATTCTCTTGTGTCATTTAGATATTTTGTCTACAGGTGAAGTGGGGATTTCTGGGTCAGTTGATAATGGTAACAACCATGAAGGGTGTTTTGAATCAAATCCCACATTCATTGCAATGGTTGCCTAATACGGTGTACTTTAAGTTACTAACAGCATAATATTAAGTATAAAATGGCGCTCAAAAAGTTTAAGAACCGCACATGGAAGACATTTCAGAGATGGACCATCGCTTTAATATTACGCTAATACTAGTGCTCTTGTGGCTAAAATAGGATAAAGTCATGGTGTTTATACTTTAAGAATAGGATTTTGAATGTGATCAAAAATTAAACTTTAAATAATAAAACAAATTTTGAAATATTTGCCTCTTCAGCTTACTGGGTCCAGAATTTACCATGGAAATACAAGCCAAATAGCACTTAATTTTAAGACGTAGTAGGAAGCAAAGAAATTAGCGACTGTTCTTATGAAATGAGATCATGCCACAGCTGACGACTGCCGTCATTGGTATGTGGTGGGGGGGGGGGCACATTTGATGTAATAGCTTACGCTTTTAAGCAATGGTACTTTAAATTCGCACTTCCATTGGATACATTTCCCAATTGAGTTGTTTCTTGCCATCATATAATAACATTTCCAGCAATCCTCAAACCAGAAATTGGGGGAAACATTTATGATTTGAAATTGATAACACAGGTTGAGAGATTGATTAGATCTCGAGCTTATTATTGTTCTTGCTTCTGCAATCAGTCTGACTTGATAGTTTCAATAACGTGTATATCATTTTCATCGCCAATGTCGGTAGGAAGTTTTAATTGCTGAGCTTTTATCTTGTCAAAGTCCTGCATTACAAACACATAACAAAACTCAGTATGTATTGTATCTAAACAGATTGCTCATTTATGTTATTGTGATTAGCTCTACGCCTTTATATGTATGCCATCTTTGGCATTTTTAAAGAAATATTCAGTAAAGGCATCTATTCATGCGAACTTAAAACATGATTTATCTCGAAATTTCCAAGAACTTAATTCACGATGTCATTTAGGCGGGGTTTTGGACGTCAAAAATTCCTAAAATTTCTTTAAAAAAAAAAACACCGCAACATTTGGCTTCAAGCTCCGATGATACGGCAGTTGTTATTGGGTGTAAATCGGACCTTGAACGAGGTTAATGCCAGGCTTTAACGTCGTATTTTCATTGGCTGTTGGACGTAAAGGGCAGCTCATATTGTTAATGACGTAAACAATAGCTCCGACCGAATATTCGGTCATTAGGCAACTTTTTACGTGTTAATACATGCTCATCATCCCTCTCAGCCCATGCCCAGACCAACGTACACCATTCGCCTTCACCAACTGGTCCCATCCACCTCTTCCAAACCCATCATTGCATCAGTCTCAGTCTTCTTCTCTATCCATCAAACTTCACCCTGCCGTCTCCATCGCTTTCCTTCAAAAAATCTTTGCCATCTCATTTTCGCTCAGACCCATGTCTTACTGCCGTACAGCATCACCGATCTGCAACCCCATTCCTTTCATCCCTGAATATTGTGTGTACTCAAGCGTGGTACAGACTACAAAAGAATTGTTACAGGTTTTTGGGTTGGAGCCCCCCCCCCCCTCCAGTACTGGCAGATCAATTCTGCCCATCTTGTGTCAATTGGATTTTGTCACAGGTAATGGGTATTTCTGGGTCAGTTGATAATGGTAACACCATAGGGTGTTTTGAACAAATCCCACAATGCATTGCAATGTGCCTATACTGTACTTTACTAAACACCTAATTAAGAATAAAAATGGCCCAAAAAGTTTAAGAACCACATGGAAGACATTTCAGGACCATGCTTTAAATTACCTAAGTACTAGTGCTTTGTGGGCTAAAATGAGGATAAAGTCAGGGTTTTAATACGTTAAGAATAGGATTTTTGTGGGATCACATGACACCCTCTGGGTAATAACCAAATTTTAAAATTTGCCTCTTTCAGCCTGACTGGGTCAGAATTTAACATGGAAATACCAAATACACTTAAATTTTAAGGAACGTAGTAGAATCAAGAAATTAGCGACTGGTTCTTATGAAATGAGATCATGCCACAGCTGACGACTGCCGTCAGTGGATGTGGTGGGGCACATTTGATGTAATACTTACGCTTGTAAAAATGGTTCTTTAAATTCCATTGGATACATTTCCCAATTGAGTTGTTTCTTGCCATCTATAAGAACATCTCCAAGCAAGCCTAAAACAGAAAGGGAAACATTTCATGAATTTGAAATTAATAACACCAGTGAAGAGTTATGTGATTAGATCTCTGAGCTTAATTATTTTTCTTGCATTCTGCAAATCGCTGACTTGATAGTTTCAAGAAAGTGATACATTTTCTCGCCAATGTCGGTAGAAGTTTATTGCTGAGATTTATCTTGTCAAGTCCTCATTTACAAACACATACAAAACTCAGATGTTTGTATACTAAACAGATGGCTCATTTGGTAGTGTGATTAGCTCTACTGCTTTTATATGTATGCCAGTCTTTGCATTTTTTAAAGAAATATTCAAGTAAAGCATATATTCATCAACTTAACATGAAATTTAATCTCAAAATTTCACAAGATACTAATTTATAGATGGAAAGATTGTGCATATTTTAGCTTTCAGCTTTCTTATTTTAGAACAACTTTAAGCACTGGTGACACAATTTTGACAACTGATATAAGTAGATGTGCAAGAACTATCACCCCTGCAAAAATTAGAAAATCCACGGCAGGAATCTTGCCACATAGGCCTACAAATGTTATAGTGCCCTCTATTGTCTAAATCTCCTTAGAGATCTGTGCAAAATAAGATTTTTAAGAAAAATTGTGTTTGTCCACAATGAAATTTCATAGAATTTGCACAGGAAGTAGTTATAGTTGTAGTAGTAAAACCAAAGCTTTAAATCTAACAGCGACAGCCAGATTCGCCTCACATTCACAGCAATACTGCCGTGTGAGGATTTATTGGAGCAAAAGATAATTGACAGGATTCCCTTCTTAACATCAATGTGCTGGATGGCCGCCACAAGCTCTCCAGAGCCGATGCCCTTGTAGGTAGTTCTTCTTTTTAGTTCTACCAGTGTTAACAGTGGCGGTTAGCTGCCGACAACCCGGCCTTAGGACAGGTAGAACTGGATACCATGATACCAGTAGCAGGCCCTCAAGAAACCTGACCTAACTATAGTAGAATCAAAAAAATCCAAATCAGTTATCCAAACTGTGCTGCTGTTGATATTATTGTATCTCGTATCTACCCCTATGGTAAGTTGTCCTTGACATCTTATGTATTTTGTATATAGCATACTTCAAATCACTAATATTTCCACCTTGCAATGTTGAACCTACCTTTTTTCTCTCCATTCATAAATTTTCCATAGTTGACTCTGCCCATGTTCTCTACTAATAACTCCAATGTATTATCACCATCCCTTCCATTGTTGATCTCCAGTCCTCTCTTCTCATCATTGTTGATTCTCTCTAGCAGGCCGACCTCTTGACCATTTAAAAATACCTGCAGTTTGGAATTCACACAGATGAATGTCTGATTATTTACCTGAAGGCAGGCGCATAGCCAGCCCGGTGGTTCCGAGGGAGCAATTTCTCGGTAGGTGCAACAAATGTCCCAATCACAAGAACACATTGAAATATAACGGTGAAATTAGTGTCGTATGTGGAAATACGACTTTTTTGCATTTCACATACAGACTTATGACTTTGTAGCTTTATATCAGGAATACAATTGCACTTTCAAAACTCAGGAAGGTTAAAACTTCAGAATGTTTTCTTCATAATGCAAATTTAAAAAGTAAATTGTAATGTTTAATTCCATAGTACAAACATGAAATCTCCCGGTAGAATTTCAATGGCGATTTTCTCGAAAACGGCATTTCGTCAGATAAGACAGTATGTGATGTGGGCGACGATAAGATGAAAATTGCAGTCCATTTCAGTGTGATTAATGTCCAAGACCATTCCACTAATCACACTGAAACTTGCTAATCCCACTGAAACTATCACATTGTCAATGATCATTTCAGTGATAATTTCAGCGTTACTCTTTTTCAGTGTTCATTACTGATTCAATGATTTTTTCAGGGTTTATTTCATAGTGTATGTGATAAATGATAAATCGTAACATTTCAACAAAATAAGGTAAAAGGTCACACAGTGATCCCTCCACCTCACTTGCATCAAAATCCAGTGAAAAATGTGGATGAAAAAGAATTTTCCAATATTGACCTCATTTGACCTTTGACCTCAAATTAACAAACACTACTATAATCCCCTTACCCACTGATTATTTTGTGCAAGTTACAAAAAAACAAGCCAACCATATTCGAGAAATCCATATATGCTAGCGTACACTCACAAGCACTATCCAGTGCCATGCCTTACACAGCAACTAAGTGTTATATGCTGCACACAAGAGCTGTGTGTTATGACATGTTAATATAAAGAAAAGAGGTTCATAGGTATCCCCTTTCAAATTTTACAGGAAAAAAATATTTTTATTCATAGACTAGCGCTTACAAAAACATTAATCCTAAGGCCAAAAATAAAAAAATAAAAAATTGTTACTTGTACAACTTCATAAGTGGGTGTATATGTGGAACTCTCTTCATTACAAACTGCACACTTTTTGGGGTCATCATAAACAAAAAAATCAAAACTTTGGAAATCTTTTCAATATTAATTGCCCGGGGGGGGTACTCAGTGGAAAAGGGTAGGTACATATGTGCCGCCGATATGGGTCACATTTTCACGCCTTACTATAACAATGTGTCATTTTTCCCACCAGGCTACTATAAAGATGGGTCACTTTTTGAGGTCATTGCTACTATATAAATGGGTCCATTTTTCAATTTTGGTCGTATTTTACTATGAAAATGGGTCCATTTTTCCTAAAATGACAATGAAAATGGTTGATTTTCTGATTTTTGGAAAAAGTTACTATGAAAATGGGCCGATTTTGCTAAGATTACTATGAAAATGGTGCGAAATTTCAAAGCCAACTATACAAATGGGTCGAAATTTTGGAACCAACTATATAAATGGGTCATATTTTTGTACAATTTGGTCACTATAAACATGGGTCGATTTTTTTTACCCGGCGGACGCACACCCGTACCAAATTTTGGGTCGAGTACCCCCCCCCCGGGATAAATTGCACACTTATTGGGGTCATCATAAACCAAAAAAAAACTTTTGAAAACTTTGGAAATCTATTGCCCCGTTTCCTTGGTGTACATTACCTGTGCTCTATCTTGTGGTGGGTTTGACAGCAGTAATTTGCCTGGCTTTTGCTTCACCGTTGTGCGGTACAAGAGGAAACCATAACCTTGGCCACCATTCCGGTTGATAGGTAACTTCTCCATGTGTAATGTGGTCTCATGTTTTATTGGCGTCTGAAAGGAAGAGTAACAAACACTATAAAATAGGCAAAATAAAAAAACATAATGGCCCAAAGTTTAAAAAAATTATGGTTTTTTAACTACCTCAAATAATTTCTTACAGCAAATTCCAAGTGTCCAATTACTGCATTGTTTTGATGCAATTTAACGTCTACTTCCAACGATTGCTATGTGGGGGCCACTTGTATTCAAAGGTGGATATGATGCGTGAACAGAAACACGTAGAATGGGTCCCCTTTTTCCAACAGGCGATGTACGCGCATACATTGAATTGGGTGTCCAAACACCAAAATATGGAAAAAAGGGTATGTTTTTTTCTTAACCCTGAAATGTGATGTAAGTGTTTAGGGTATGCAATACTCAAAGTAAGCAGAGATCAAAATCATCAAAAATATTGTAAAGCAAAGCAAACCTCTCCAGAACCGGATGTCTCAACACTGTAGGGCAAGCACTAGTGGCAACGAATCGGCAGTCTATTCACATCTGAATACAAGCGGTCACAGTTTTGATACTGAAGACGTCAGGATCTTGGACAAAGACACTCGCTGGTTTGAACGCAGTGTAAAGGAGGCAATCTGGGTCAGAGCAGAACAACCATCCCTGAACCGCAGTGGGGGGGGGGGGTCAGGGTCAAACTTTTACATGGCTGGGATAGAATCATCAAGGACATTCCTCGCCAGATGACACCTACTTCCGGTTTTAGTGACCGGAAGTAACCTGGTCCAGCTTTACTACCATTACCCAGCTAAAGATCGCAGGTTGCGGTCGCAACGTTGGTTGCTCTCTAAGGTACGTCTGGTTGACCTGATTTATTATACACCTTCTTTTACACTTAGATCAGGTCTAACCTTAGAACTCTTTTGTACATGGGTCTATTTTAGCATTGTGATACCTACCCCTACCAGTACCAGTATATCATCCAACGTCATGTAATGTGTCACTTTTGCTGTTGGGTATGCCATATGACCTATCTGTGTTGGTAATTTGGGTAGATGGTCTGGAACTGCAAAGTTGAAAATTAAACCATAAATTAGAAATACGTCAGGAATGCCTTCTTGGGGGAAAATGAACATTGGCATGCAAGTTTCTATCCATGACGCCATAGCTGATCATAGAATGTGGATACCTAAAATGATCTCACAACCTACCTGTGCCTTTGGGCGTGTGTGACTTGAGGAGTTCTTGGACCTTGAAAAACTTGTCTGTGACATCACCACTTCAGAGATTGGGGCATCATAATCTGTGAACAAAAAGTAAAAGCCGTTCTTCGGAATGAGACTTAACTCCTTAATAACCTGAACAAATGGTTAAAAATATGAAAAACACAGCATTCACCGAATGCATGCGTCGTCTGTCATCACGGTTTGTTGAATGGGATCAACAATGGTAACATGGGGTCACCATTTCTTGACCAATGACCTCTAATGACTACTAGATGACCTTTGACCCCACTCTTGAATAGGCAATAGTGGTTCACTACCCAATGACCTTTACATCCAAGTGTCATGATAATTCATCATATGTGGACACACCAAACAGTTTCATAATTCTGACCATTTTGGGCCACAACTGCTAATGACCTCTAATGACCTTTGACCGCACTTAAGGGGTAACTTGCAGGGCACACCCAAGCACCATCACAGGAGCATCATTCCAGATTCATCAGAACACATTTTCAATGGTAAAAGAATTGCACCGCATGGCTGATGTTGCACAACAAGATGGGCTTTATTCCATTTTGAATACATAGTTTGGACGGATCTGCACTAGACTGGTCTCTACATCCAAGTGCCTTGAAAATGTGCAAAAGTAGGTGGAAACAGCAGCAATTAAGTCATCAAAATTGAAAATTGGACAGGGATTTGGGCAGTTACAGCAATTTGTTTGTGAAGATGGTGTACATAATCTGCCTTTGGCAAAATCCAATTCAGGCTAAAGCTGCCGAGGGATAAAAATTTAAATTGTGAGCATGCAAGAAGGTCGTACGTGCAAATAGCTGCCTTGTGCTACATCTGTGTGCTGCCACATATTAGATAACTCAATTTATCTTTCCTGGAGTCAATAGCTCTTAAAATGGTTTCTTCTGGCGAGGAGTCACCTGGAAAAGACATTTCAAGAGCCACGGACCCAAAGATTTGGCATATGTGGATGGAAATTTCTGGACAAACGGCAGCTTAGTATACTTACGACTTCTTGTACTCACATAACAAAATATGCATCAAAAATACTAGAAGTAACAAGACAACAGATCTTGCTTAGGGTACAATTCATTATCTTCTATACCTTCAAACTTATCTCTGCTAAAACTAGAAGTACAAAGTTAATTAATCGATGTGCTGCGTAGCATTATCGCGCATTACTACAAAACACGCTTATATATACTCTTAAGCGCAGTCTAAATCGCACACAAATTAAGACCCCAACCGGCATGATGTACAAACAAAACAAATATCTTACCACTGATACACACAAAATATGGGTCATATAAATCGACAAATACCAGGCCCATCCTTGTGAGACTTGTGTGGGCGTTTATTGATTACTTTGGGCTTCAGGTTTTACAGGTATAGATCAAAAATGTCAATTAGGACTGCTGTATATATTTTTAAAATTTCAACCAAAATAGAAGTATGTCCATCGAATACAACCATTTCATCTTACCATAACTTGTAATATTTCAGGCTGATCTTCATTGTTCTTCCAGCCAAGATTGGCTCCAGCCATGAACCCCAAAATGGTTCCCCAATGGAACATGTAGAAAGTGACCCGATGCAATGTGGTCAAGAACGTCCTTAAAGGCCTTAATCTTTGTTGGTTTTCGTAGCTGAAAATTCAGTATTAAATAAAAAAGCCAAAATCTTTAACTCTTCGTTTGCCCCGTCTTATTTCCATCCCCCCACTCCTCCTAGCACCCCGACTATTTCTTATTCTTTTACTTTCATCTCTCCGCTCGCTCCCCTCACCACCAGGAAAATTGTAGAAGTGGTTGGATGGAGGGCCCTAAAACAAAACTTTTGATCAGTCTTCTTATTTCATAAGTACTTGTGTCAGGGGTTTTTCTGACTTCCATCCATGTACATTTATCCATTTATGATCATAAGTGAAATTTTGAGACTATCCTTTAAATTGTTGGCAAACTCTGTATTTGTATCTTATTGCGCATTCCGTCGTCGTCATCGTCATAATCATCACCATGGATTCCCAAAACCAATTGGGGTTTACGAAGAAGGAAGGAATTGTAACCATACGTGATATCGTTGTTAACTATTTCAAAACCAAACTAAAATTGTCCAATAATCTCTCAATAGACTTGATTGGCCATTGAGCCAACTCAAACTATTATCCCAATTCGTTTTAGGGCTCTTATTGCCTGAAAAAAAGTCCCACCAAGAAAACAAACAATGACAAACTTCCCTTTCAAATTATAATCACACTTAACAAGACAGAAATTTCTGTTATCTGAGAGGAAGTATTATCTGATGAAAAATCTTCTAGACAAGGGAAAGGAGAGTTTATTTTCTTACAAGATATGCATCTTATTCCAAATCCAGAATATGGTCCTTCTCCCCAGTGGTCAAACCACCCAGACCAAACACTCATCACCATTAAGTGGTTTATCTGCACCCTGATCATGTATCAAACAGAAACAATTTATAACCAACTACTCTAAAATTAGTGGAAAAAAAATAGGTGGCCAAATATATGGCCAACATTTTTAGAGGCTAAAAAACACACTTGTTGTAATTGGGCAAATGAGCTTCATTTCAGATTTTGCTCCATCTTCACTTCATATTGAGACACAAAACGATTGACCATAAAGGTCCATAAACTGTCATGGGAACGCGAGTACTGGGCATGTGTTGGGTGGTCATCAAAGATAAATTATTTTGCCTTTTATCTGCAGGTCTTCCATGAGGGCAGATTTAAAGCCTATCCCCCAGAGAGACAGTAGAATCAGGCAGGTCATTCCAATTCTGAAGTCCAGGGGATGAAGGACTATTTGCAAAAACAAGCCCCTTTATTTAAGGCATGGAGTTTATTTACATAAATGTTTTATCTTGGGAGTTGAAAAACTAATTACATGGATGGAGCATTATCACATTTTAAATCACATTAAAATCAAATAGGCACCATCAAAAGCCCTTCAACTCAAGCCTAAATGGGCTGGTACCATCACTATTGACAGAAACGAAATACAATTGGGAATTGGCCACCCATGCATTTTGCCCAGGGCCGGCAGAAGTGAAATTGAAAGTGGTGAAGCGCACGGGCTAATGAGTGTCGCTAAGCATAGTATTTATAATCGCGAGCAATCTAACGGCGTGCAGTCCTGGCCGCTAATTTTGTTTGTTCTAGATGGGCTCACATGGGGTGTGTTTAAATTAAAATTTTTAGTCATTTGGGGTCAATTGGGTATCAATGAGTCTCTATGTCTCAACAGTCTTACCTGTAATTCCTTGAGAAAAGATATATGCTTGGCTGCATGTGGCTTGGAAGTTGGCTGTCATGAAACTGGGGAAAGAGAAAAAGAGATATGGATAAAAATTTGCCATTACATATTTTCAACATTCTTCAATCCTATCAACTTAAAACCTACAGTAAATTGTTTATCCACAAGGATTACAATGCATTGTTTGCCACAGCTTTAGTTCATAGTTTACACCCGGCCACCCAGAGGCCGCATGGGTCACCGACCTTCATCGAGAATTTTGATCACATTCAAACCTTTTAACCCATAACTCTATAATCGATCATCGTAGGCCAGCATTCGAACTAAGGCACATCCTCGCTTCAAATACCCACCAAATGAAACGAGGACCATCAACTTGTTTACCTTAAGGGTCCCATGGACTCGTAAAGAAATTATCAACTTCCAGATTCTTAACTGCTATCCTGTTATGGGACCCTTGAAAATTAGTGAGTCCTCGTAAATTTTCAAGTTGAGGGTCCCATGGCCCCTTTGATATTTTTTTCTTATTTCGAAGCTATGGCAAATTATACATGTTTAGTCTTTGTGATTAGGCAAATAATTTGGTATACGTTTAAACTTGATTGCATATATTGGAAAATTTTACCATGGGCCTGTTTGACCTTTGACCTCACATATCATAACCTGCATGAAATTGCCAGGAGAGTATACTACTTTTTTTCTGAAGATGCTGAAAAACAAGTTCACTTTCTTAAAGGCTTAAGGCCGGTATTTCCGGTAAAACCCCCAAATCAGATTTACCACTGAGGCACATATACTTGCTGCTATCAAAATACAGCTCCTGCATGTTAATTGGTGATAATACCATATGTAACGCTCCCTGGTCGAGCCTATAATACACATTTTGGAGGTACAGCCAGTACTACGTAACAAGAGAAGATTTCAGTAGCTTCCCACAATGCATTGCTTCCAATGGAGGTTTTGTGCAGGTACTGATGTGAATCGTTAGTGATGAAACATGGCTAAATTGAAAGTACTGATCACAAACTTGCATTTTAAGAGTGTTTCATCTCTAACGATTCACATGACTACCTGTACAAAAACTTCCAATGGAAGCAATGCATTGTGGGAAGCTACTGATATCTTCTCTTCTACGTACCAACCATTTTCATGCGCATAGCCAGCATCCAAACCATGATGGCAGGGGATCCAGGGAGCCACTCAAGGCCCTGGTGGGTCCAGAGGCAGCGCCCTGTTGGGGTCCAGGGGGTGAAGCCCCCAGAAATATGCATTTTTTCGCAATTTGAGCCTTATTTCAATGTCCTCTCCTTTTTCAGACCCCAGGTGCACACACTCCCTCTGCACCCCCTAATGGCAATAAACAAGATGGAGGTATAGATGATGTAATGTCATAACCCTGCCTGGTGGTATATGCGTGCACACCTGTACTAATTGTGCTTTTAAAATTCATGGTCAATTAAAATTCATTAGTCTCTTGCGTAGTGCAAATAGTCATGCTCTAATACACTTAGTATGTCAGCAGACTGGGTATTTTAACCTGTGTAGAGATTGGTGTCATATAATCTATGATCAAGGAGTAGAGGATGGCACATGATTGCAGAATGTTGCAGATTGTGCTGATGAAAGAGGACAAGAGCTTTTGTCTCAATGAAACAAAGAAGATGGGCAGAATGAGGGAAATCAAAACAAAGCCACAACAACAAATCTAATCTATTCACAAAACTATTTTAAGTATACAAATTAAATATCAATATGCATTTTGACATAACAATATTACAATACCGTAAAATCGCGTATACAAACACCGGTGCCTTTATTCGGACAATCTCGAAAACCGGACAAGAGAGAAAAAATTTGATTAGCACCCTCTAACTGATAAGGTGGGTTTTGGCATGTTCTTCTGTGAACGTTGTTATCATCATAATAGATCCCATGCAATACCATGTCCTTAATGATATACATAAAATCTTTCTTAACCTACGGGAGAAATACCAAAGTCATAATAGGCCACCTGTGTTATTCGAGCATTTCTGGAATTCAATTGAATGTTACATAGCTGGATAGCTTGCCCTTTCTTGTGCGGTGTACCGCGAGATAACCGACATACTGACTTTTGTGCTCAATTAACGATTGGTAATTGAAGTTTCAGGTTTGCTGTACGTGTTTTGTTGAGAGATGCATTGGTTACATGGAATTTACTGGCGATGTTATAATCCGTCGATGTTATAATCCTATTCATCTATTGTATCACCAGATAATAGAAACCTGATTGAGCCATCAACAAGATTTAACCAAATAAGTCGATCACTTCCTGGTTAGAGTAGAAAGTAAACGAAGAAGTCCACAAGGCAACGTCATGCACAGTGTTTAGGCACGAACTTAACATAAGGAATTATTTTCCAAAACAAGTTTTGGATGTCTGTCTCTTTTCTGTCTTATTTTTATGATGCTTTTTTGTGAGTTTGTTTTTGGTTAGATCTTCGTTTTTATGTATTTTTTATCTCTCTTTTTATAATATGGAAAATGAAAGGATTGTCGTTTTATTTCTTTGAGGAAAAAAGACTCTTCCTTAAATACTTTAGGAAATTTTAAAAAAAAATCTCCCTTAATTTTTAATGAAACAATAACAAAGTTCAAAATATTTCTGACAAAAAGAAATTTGATGGATGTTTTATCTGTTATCTATATGATTCTTTGTGATTATATATGGGGAATTTGGGACTTTTTTCTGTCTTTCGTTTTGGAATATGATAAGTGCATTGATATGGAAATTGCAGTTGTAGTGAGTCTGTCATGAATGACAGCTAATTAAGCTTAACAGATTATAACATCAACGGATTATAACATCGGCAGTTTCCCGTTATATGAACCTCTTTTTTCAGGTCAATTTCGTTTGATGTGTCGAGTTTAAATATTGGAACACAAACATAACGGTTGAGTTTAATTCTCCCGTGGGAAGCAGAGGGTTTGTGAATAAATCCCATGATGCATAGCATGTGCCTATACCGTTACTGTACTAACCAAATTGTCAACTTAGGGATAAAAAGTGTTCCAAAAGTTTAAGAACCACAAGACATTTCATAATCAATCAAAAAAATTTTTTTTCCCCTAATAACGCTTTTGTGGGCTAAAATGAGCTTAAAGTCAGGGTTTTATGTGTAAGAATTAGGAATTTTGATGTGATACATACCTATTGAGTGAAATTTCCCCAACCTGGCATTACTGGGATTGATTGAAAACACCCTCTGGTTGGGAACTATCAGTGTGTACGCTTCCGCGGACTGTGGTCGAACCCAACAACTTTTCTTTGTGCGGAAATCCCTCCCCCCCCAGCCAAAAAAAAAACCATTTCAGTAATCCCAAAAAGTAAGTCTTTGAACAGAGTCATTAGCAGGGTCGCAAGAGGAAATCAAGTGAAAGGGGGGGGGGGGAACTTTCCCACTGACCCAAGTTGCCTGGGGGACCTGATCAAAGAAACACTGGATGGAGCAATTTTTAGTTGATTGACTCTAACTGATTCTAAAGAGCTCTCAATTTGTAATCCTGATTACCGACGGTTATTCATTTACCACAAAAATTTTAGTTTTGAAAACTCTTACGGGCCGCTTTGACTGGGACCTTTAGGTAATCTGTTGAACACTCATGCTTGACCACTCAAAACACGACTAACCATTTCCAGGCAAAGAATATATGTGGCAGGGAACTCTGGGTTCCTTCTGACCGATAGCTGATGTTGGCAAATTTTTAAAAACATTGAACTTTTTTCGACGAAAATAGCAAATGTCATTACTTTTCAGTAAGCCTAATTCAAGGTTTTGTGGGTAAAACCAAGGATGTATTTATTGACTATTTGAAAAGATTACCGGTCATTGTGGAAAATAGCATGGTGGATGTATTATTTATAATTTTCCCCTGGAGATTTGGGCCAGCGCAACGGTTCTGTTAAAACGTGTGCGATGGCGGACTCGAACCGGAGACTCCGTATTACCAACCGATACTCTTGGCGACTGAGCTATCAAGCCAGGGTGGTAGAGGAGAGATAAATTATTATTTATAAGTGTTAGGTCCAAATGTCTTGGGATAAACCTCAACACTCTTAGGCACAAAGTTGATTTTATTATTGTTTGATTTTATTTTAGAGTTAGAGATTACAATGAAAACAGTTCGGAGTTGGCGAGGAAGTAGAAAATAGTGCATAGCTGTCTTATGAGATAATTCAACATGGTTATTGTCCTGGATCAAATCAAATTTATTTCATCTCAACATCAAAAATACAATAAAAAACAATATAATTATACATGAAAGCGTTTTGGCTTTTTAATTGAAAATATACAGTGGATTTATTTTCGTTTGTCTTAAGTTCTGTCTTATCAAGTTATTTGTCGGTAGGTTAGTTGTACATCACCTTTGTGCTGTTTTTTCATTGTTGTTCCTACTTTGTTCATTATGTGTTAATGCACGTCCATGTTTTGTCTGTTTTAACTTAATGACAATTTTCAATTGTATTAGCTCATTCAATGCACAATTCTTATTCTTCTTGGCAGCTCTCCTGCTGAGAGGATGATTATCGCATTACCTTAAGCCGGTAAATGGGTCATGGTGGGATTTAATAACAAAAGGCGGCAACATGATAGGGTCTTTGAAACTTATGTCCATGCTCTAACAGATATTCGCTGTAGTGTGCCCCAGCAATTGGTCCAAACAAATCACAAGGAATTAAACAATTTCATTGCATAACATGTGTCCTTTGCTTTGCCCTGTTGTATGTTTAGACCGATTGCTGGTAAACAAATCCTATTACGTGGCACTCTACAGCGAATTAAGGCCTTGGCTGAAACAGCTGTTAGAATACAAAGCTATGCCACTTAATTGTACGTGGTTCAGGGCAGGGGTTTGCAGGAATGAGCTTGCTACTAAATAGTAACTAACGACCGATTTGGCGTCATATTACACTAGCCAAGTAGTTGCTCATCTGCAGAATATACTAAGAGGGCGCTAGTCAAATATTTCTCTCTTGTCCGGTTTTCCGACATCGTTCCGAATATAGGCACCGGTGCTTGTATACGCGATTTTACGGTATTTTGACAACAAACAAGATGAAGGTATAGAGTTGAGTAAAAAGGATTGTGCTTAATTGAAGGATGTTGAAAGACGGAAGTATTGCCACCAAATATGGTGCATACTGCAGAAAGAGCATTATGGCTTTTCTCTCAAAGAGAAGGGGAAAATAAAAGAGAAGGTCAAAATAAAAGCATGGATGACAACTAAACTAGCTTCATCACAAAACCATCTTTAAGTATGCAAATTGTTGATAATATAAAATACATTTGATGTTGACAAAGTAACAATAATTTGACCCAAAAAAAGGAGCACCAATGTGCTGCAGCTCAGCATTTGGGGCACAAGGAGGAATTTATAAATTTTTAAAGAATGCCTCTTACCAGGAAAAAAGGGTAGCCTAATCGGCCCACATGATCTTTGACCCAAATCTGTGAACACCATATGGGCCTTGGGTCAGTGGTTCTTCTGACCGATTTTCACTTCAATCGCCCTTAAGCGCTTGGCAACAAGACACATTTTGGAAAGTGTGAACAATTGAAAAATCCAAAAAGTGCAACTTTTGAGTTTGTGGTTTTGCGTCTTTCGAGCATTCTATCTCAGCTATTTTTACATGCTTTTTTACAAGCGAGGTGTAAATGTAGAGCACCACCTACGGCACAAAATGTGATATTTCAAAAACTTTTCAAACTGGTCTAACTTGGCACAAACCGATCGAAAAAACCTGCTGAAGATATTTTTGTGCCAACTGTAGATAGAGTCAACACAGTGCCATCACAAAAAGCCCACATACTTTGTAGCTGAGCTAAACAGGACAGTGCGAAGTGAGCAGAAGTATTTTGCTCTGATTGGAGGATTGAATTAGAGGGAAAATACCACTAAATACACCAATGGATATTTTCATTTGAATGAAGCATACCCCCTCTGTAGAAGGATTTGCTTAGTTTTCCACAGAGATAATAAAAACCGATAGCTCTTAGAAAAAAAGTGTGTGGGTGTTTGAAACATGTGGACCTATGAGCTAGCAACATCTCAATTCCCTTGGCAAAGGTTCAGCAGCTTTCATCACCAATGTATTTAGAAAATACACCCCTGGTTTTTGGTATGATATATGATACCAGAGCACACAAGGGGATCAGTCAAGTCAATATTCGTTATGAGGTCTATGTACCCTAAGGTCAGAAAGTTAGTTAGTTAGTTTATTATACAAAAGTTTTAAATGCCGGTTTTTGTCCCCGTTATTTTAAAGACGGTGTGGCCAGGATACACCCACTCAGCAATATGCTGTGTGAGGGATTTATTGGAAGCAAAGAGCAAAAATAATTGACCGGAGCCCTTCCTGACGTCAATCCACAGTTTTCGGCGGTGGGGCCTAGCCTTTGGGCAACCACGCCAACCATGCAAGGCAGCATGTGCTGGATGGCTGCCATTAGGCCCTTGTTGTAGTAGATCTTTCTTTTTCAGTTACCAGGATAAAACCAGTACCCTCATCATCAGAAAACAAAGGAAAAAATCCGATGGGGGTGACGGTTAGCCGCCGACAACTCGGCCCTGGGACAGGGTAGTACTGTTTACAGGATACCAGTAGCAGGCCCTCAAAGGAAACCTGACGACAGCCCTTTCAAACACAAATAAATGGCCTTGGCACAAGTGATCTGAAGATATAATAATCAGTTTTAATGATCTTTACTTGTTTTAATTTGGTTCAAGAATTTGTATGTCCAAAACATTACATAAATCAAAATTACCACAATTACACACCATTTATAAATGTATTAAGGTTCAAAAGATGGCGTTGCAGTTCAACGATGATATGTCCTCTCAGCGAAGAATCCAAATGACCAGCGCACAAGTTCATACAAAATCAGTAATACTTCCAAGGGAATTTCGCAGTCCTGAAGGTAAATTCTTGTCCAGCAGTTAAAAGACGACGGGGCTTTCCGACGACAAATGGTTCCACAATAATAAAATCCAGGTAATAATATACCACCATCAGTCGGTCGCTATGTCCTCATATAGGACCACAAACTGGAATCCCTTTTTGATTCCAAAACGAAGGCTCTTTGGCTTAAACGACGAACGAAGCAGACAATTTAGCTATCAAGCTCCGGCGGGATCCAAAATATGGAAATCCTGGCACTAGATGGAGAACTCAAATCTAACAAGTGTAGAGTAAAACTAGCTATAATTATACTGTATAGCTCCAGAGCTATAGTTCAGCTCCTGATTTCAAACTGCTGGCAGAGAGTCTTCCAGTGATAGTATTAAACTACTCACAATAGATTTTATCTTACAAGCAGATTCCCTTCTACAACAATAATTCATTACATCATCACCATGCATAAACATGGACCCTGCACAATCAAAATCGATTCCACAATCTAAATTACATCACTTCAGATATATAACTTTGTGGGGGAATTCCCTAGGTTCTGCCAAATTTGCCGATCTTCAAAACATAAAAAGTTTCTAAGTTTAGGCATCTTGTCTTGTTTTTAGGAAATTCCCCACTTCCACCCTAGGTGTGCAAGCTAAACAGGTGCAGGGTGCCAACTACAATTTCGCGGTTCTCGGCTTACGAGCTCGCTATATTCAAAGATATAAGCTGTGGGGAACGCCCCATGACCTTTGGAACCTGGCACGGGGACCTTTGATCTCATCACATATGAGGGATCCCATGGTTCACATATGACAAAAGTTTGGTTCCAATGAAACTTCAAGGTTTTCAATTTCGATGAATTTTACATTTTTGCCCATTTTTCAACTTGACATTCACATGACTTTGACCTGTCAACATGACCTTTGACCTTTCAACATGACTTTTGACCTCATCAACATATGGACGGATCCCATTGTGCAAATATGACAGAAGTTTGGTTCAATTGAAGTTAACTTTTCAATGAGGTCAATTTAAAAAAACTTAACAATTTGTGGGACACACACATACACACATAACACC
The DNA here is from genome assembly GCA_023653785.1 of Ophioderma brevispina. Classification (NCBI taxonomy): domain Eukaryota; kingdom Metazoa; phylum Echinodermata; class Ophiuroidea; order Amphilepidida; family Ophiodermatidae; genus Ophioderma; species Ophioderma brevispina. The sequence continues at coordinate 50,199 of JAMKCH010010687.1, forward strand.
AAGGCACAACGGATTGCTAAGTGGTCCTGCCAGCTATAGCTGCGGCCCACAAAAAAACTCTAGGGAATCCCCTTTTCTCTCTATTATAGTAACCAAAGTGCTTTTCCCGTGTGATAAATCTTTTCTAAATAAAAGTGAGGGGAAAAATATTTTTAATAAGGTTTAATCAGAAAAATGGAGGCCATCTAACAGTATGTACAAGTAAAAACCCCTGCTGTGAACTGTGTCTTGGGAGATGAGATGTTTGTACTCATAGTGAGACTACCAGTGGGGATGGGAGCGAGACAAACCATAACAAACAAACAAAAGGCATGGGAGTAAGCAGCTAAAATCATAGTGGCAATTAAATCAAGCAGGAGGAAATAAGCACCCAATCAAGCAAGTAAGCAAGAGAAGCTTACCACCCTCTACCGAGCCATGAATCATGTTTCTCTTTCTTGTTTCCGTCCGATGTTAACAATAATCTCCTGAATTCCATGTTTCAGCAAAAGCTGTTGCGAAATGATTGGTAACAGAAATATTTCTTCAGTCCCAAAGTTATTGTAACCAGTTCATGCTTCCAATTCTCAGTGCCAGGTGAAAAAAATGCATTTCTTTCCAAAGATGTAGAGCAAAAAACTGCCATGTAATGGGTTGACCATAAATATTAGGGCAGTAACCTATAGGACATTGTGGTATGCTATATGCATCTAGTCATCAAAACCACAAGTTTGTTTCCCCCAAAAACTTGGTTGCAAGTGGAGAGACAAATTTCAAGGTACAGAACAATGTACATTTAAACCAGAACAGACGCCTTTAATTTTTCCCTTCAATTCCAAATAAAATAAAAAATACTTTATGAAAAACAAGGCGAACTCGTATTTACGCGATGCGTTAAAATATGTCCCCGCCGAATGTTGCGATCACTAACATGCGATTAAATGCAACTACAACACACCACCCCATCCCAAAACAACCCGCAGCAACCCACCCCATCCCCCAAACACCCTTGCAAACCCTAAGCACCCCGCAACACCCCACCCCATCACCCCGCAACATAAAGCACCCCGCAACACCCCCCCCCTCCCCAACACCTCACCCCCTCCCCAACCTCTGCAACACGAAACACCCTCCGTAACACCCTCAACACCCACCCCAATACCCGAACACGCCTGCCCTCCGCAACACCCGCAACATTGCCACTCCCCTACACAAACACCCGCAACCACCATACCCCTCCTCAAACATCCCCTCCCTAACACTCCCATCCTTTCCCCACCACTATCACCCTCCCCAGCACCCCGCAAACACACCTCCCTACCCCCATGCAACACCCCTCCCTACAACACATGCAACACCCCACCCCCTCACCAACACCAATGCAACACAACAACAATTCGCAAAAACCTGCCACACCCCACCCCCTCCCAAACCACCAATACCTAACACTCCTCCCCAACACCCCAACCCCCTCCCTTGAAATAGTTAGTAACCGTTTCAGAATACAAACATTTACGCATATTTAATTAGCTTCATTTGCATAAACTTAAGCCGCATATTCACATTACTTTTCAAATTGCAAAAAGATGTTGCCCATGATAGGCTTTCATGCCAGTGCAGGAATTTTTGAGTATCCAATGTACAGTGTCATAAATAGCAATTACGCTGATTTTTCAATATTATTAGCTCATTTGCATACTCAATTTGCCCAAAATACGTCCAAAGAAAATCTTATCAAGTCGAGAACTCGTAGAAAGACTTAGATTCACAGAAAAAAAGACCTCCGGTAAATCATTATACGCCGGACGGAACTACCAGAAAAACGTTGTTACACAGGCTTTGCAGGAAATGTTCATAAATTATGCAAAATTAGTAATTAATTAGCATATTTTACGCCCAAAAATCTAATCAGGTCGAGAATCACAACACCCGCTTCTTTCCCACCAAGTACATCATGTTGCCCTTACGGAAAAAAATCAAAAATAAAAGCGTTAGAAAAAGTGGGGTGTTGAGGTTAAAATTTGATAAAAAGACGGACGGACGGCAAGGAAGGACGGACGGGTACGGGACGCTGCCTCTTTTATAGTCCCCGTCGAACTCGTCCTTCGGCGGGGACAAAATAAAATCATCCACACTTTTGAAGCATCATAGTGGATAGCATCAGACAGTTATGATGCTATCTGCTAGGTAAGTGATGAACACCTTTTGGAACTAACACCTATAAATGATATCTATCGATCTTCTAGCAACCCGGCTTGTTAGCTCAATTGGCAAGGGAGGCACAATGGCAGTAATACAGATGTTACCAGTTCCAAGTCTCCCACTCTATTTCTGTGGCCTGGACAAACCACCATGTGTTAAATCTGGTAGAGGTTCTAACAGCTAACAACTTTAAAGGTGCAACGAGAGATTTCAAGTCATCCATATTTTCTGTGATATGTAGTGATTTCATATATATTAGATGCTCAATAAATTCCCTACCTTTTATTTGGTTACAGAAGTAACTTAAAATGAAAACAAAAGGTGATTTGTATATGTTTATATTTCAATAGAAAACATAGGCTGAATTTCGTATTTGCTCCTATACAAAATTAGAAATTTCACAATTTTTGTACCAAAGAAACAGTTCTCAGCTTAAACCTTACAGATGGGGATAGTTTTGATATAAAGCTTTACACCAGTGCCAAAAACAGATTTTTCACATTTTTCGGGACATCTGCTATTTGAAATCTCTCGTTGCACCTTTAAATCAAATTTGAAAAAAAGTAACATGTATACACAGAAACTATTGTTTCCTTTTTTCACCAATACAGCATTTTCATCACAATGGCACTCAAATTGTCAATTGCATGAGACCAGCTAAGACATGCCAACATTTTACATACCACCATCAACAGATCCGTCAATGAGATGTTTTTTGCTGTTGTCAGAAGTCACCAGAAGTTCAACGATGCCATTTCTCTGTAGAGTCTGCAAGAAATATTGGATACTGAGCACCCTGCTAAATGTGTGTGAGATTAAGTTTGATCTGGATATTTTTTCAGGAGGAGTGGGGCTGAGGGTGAGGTGGGGTAGGGTGCACAGATTTTGAAAGTCTAATTTATAAAATTAAAAAAAAAAATATCAATAGCGACACAGTTATTTGAATTAGCTATTCCACAAGCTACATCCTGAGCAAATTTTGCAAATTTCATTGCAGACCATTGGTTTAACACATAAAAGCGAAATCTTGATGAAAAATTCTGAATTTTTTGTAAGTTGTCAAGGAATATTTTCTTATTCCAAAACTGTTGGAGCTGAAGAACCAACTCCACTCTAAATGTTAATTCTAATTTTTTTTTTGAATAATTGGCAAAAGCAAGATTGTATGTGAGTCATGGGAACACCCATGACCACCCAACATCAAAGCGCCTAAATCGGTTTGTAGTTTGTGTCTGTAATGCCATAATCTAGTTTAATTTTGGTGAGTTGCTCTATTGAAAGAGGCTTGGCCACCATCGTCTGCGGGTAGGGGTAATTGTGAGACAAAATGCACTTCAAATTAAGCAGGCTTCATATTTCATTTTAAAATATTTCAGTACAGAGTGTGTAATATTAAAGCTACATCACCAGGTCCTGCTATCATTATGATATCTAATGAGACCATGCATTTATAAACATTGGATTCACACCATCTATAGAATAAAACATTAGGTTTAATATGATTAAAGTATATTTCAAAATCCTTCTGCACATTTTTGCGTGACATGCATAAACCTGAAGGCTACTGATTGACTGATCAATCCAACTGATTAGCCAGTGCATCAAAAAATCACACTGCATTTGCTCACTGCTGTATTAACAATTCCATAAGGATTTTAAAATCAATTACCGAGTTCCAGGAAGAGAAATATTAATTTGATTGGGAATCACAACCAGTAAAATTTTACAACATAAGGCCCGGTGAATCTGTTTTTGACATGCACTAGATGGGATTCTGGTATTGTTGATTTATGAATTTTATGAACCTTGATTTATGCAGGCAGGTTTGAAAGTACCCATGCATCACATGTACTCTACATCTGTTTCAGAAAAGTGCACCACTAATATGTTGGGATTAAAAAAAATTCCATCTTTCTACCCAAAACATCTCAGTACTAATCCTTTATTTAGACCCAGAAGGTGTATTGAGTCCATCCCACAATGCACAAGTTTTGGGAAATTTCACCCCTGAAGTGACTAAGCCCCAAAATACCATCTTTATGGAATGAGATGATGATTTAGTATCTTCTGTCATGGACGACAAAAATTCAAGCACTAATGCTTCTCTGTGACGCTGATTAGGATTAGAAGAACAGGAAATTCAAAACTTAATTTTTGTTTTTCTTTTCAACATGTTTCCCCAATAAAGCTTCAAAAAGTCCACGGTAGATGTTCTAAGATCAATCAAGTGTAAATTTAGCGAAATTTGTAACCTCAGAAAATCTCCTTGTGTCCCTTTAAATATATTTACAGAATAAAGCTCACACATAAACATGAACATCACCACTATGAGGCGAGTCAAAACTCAGAAACAGGATGCATGCTATGATTTCAGTTTTGAAAAGCCCGATTGCCAAAACAATTTATGTGTACTTATCATTCCATGAATGAAATACCCATGGACAAGTCTGTAGTTGTGCTAAATACCAGTTTTCTGTCTTGTGTCAGGGCAGGGGGGTAGGACACAACCTGCTCGATTTGGGCATTGGAGATTTCCAAGCCTAAGAAAAATGATGCTCCGTGGACAAGTCTGTTTTGCTGATTTATTGTTCAGTCGACCATATCTTGAAAACCACTCAACCAAAATGAACAATTTTTTCAGGCAAGATGCTCAATTACCCATTATGATAAAATAAAATCCACAAATATCAAATTAAAACAAAAGTGGAAAAATATCACTTTCATTTTGGGTAAAGTTTTTATTGGGTCACCCTGTATAGATACATTAATTTACAGAACAAAAGCCCTAGCACTAACAAAATATTCCTAAAAGTCAACCCCCCCCCCCGGGCCCCTTTTATTTATTTTTTTTGAAGGGGGCACATAACAATTGTGGAAGGCTCGGGAAAAATGGAAAATAATATCAACTCTAAATCCATGCACACATGTACAAACATGTTATTAACAGTAACAAAATACCAATAATTTTCACATTACCTCTTTAAGATGTATGAGATATGCTTTTTCATCTCCATAGGAACCATACTCGTTTTCCACTTGTACCGCTATAATAGGACGCCCTTTGAGTAGGCAAGCACAGAACATTTTATAGCAATGGTTTTATCTTCCTACGTTAGTCATGCATCAGTGAGCCGATAATAACCATAACTTTAATGAATGACACATTTGTCCTTCGTCTTTTTTCCGTTTATCGACACACTGTATAGCGGGAATTATTCGATGGGGGGTTTAATTTTTCGCACTTTTCGCGTTCATGCTGCTAACCATGATTTTAACCCGTGAAAATGTTATTTTTTACATTGACTTTAATCTGTTTAAACTTGCATGTGAAAATAAAAACCCACTGAATGTCCAAACTGGGTAAAAGCACAAAAAATTAACACGCAAAAATATCCTGCTATACAGTATACATGGTAGCTTAATTCAAATTCCACTCTAATCCAATGTACCATTTAATAATTTCATTATTGCGTCTTGGCCAAGAAAAAACCAGTTGTGCTCAGAAGACTGTGCGCATTTTGTTAAAATTGTGTTTTTAGCGCATATTTTTTTTTAGGTTTTTGCTTACTTGAATTTGGGTTTTTTTTTTTAAATTTCCAACTTTTGTCTGAAAAAACTGAAAAAAGTGGGTAAAAAATGCCATAAAATATTTTTTTTTTTAATCTTCGCATTCGCATTAGCATTTTTCCTAAAAAAAAACCAACACATTTTGCATTGCATTTTTTCACATTCTTCTTGGGTTTTTTTGGCCTACTTTCGGCTCATAGAGTAAAATGGCGATAGAAAAACAAAACTATAGGCAATGAGCTGGCTCAAGATCGATTATAAGGGTAATATTCAAAATCTCTAATCATACAGAAATGTCAAAATGTGTAATCACACAAAGTCATAAGACTTTTTTGCAGAGTCGGGCTCCCAGGAGGGCAGGCACTGGGGAAATGATTCCACCTTGATTCCAAGGGCCCAGTTAAAAAAACAGGGTTTTTTTTCTAGTAGGTTATGTGGATTTTGATTTTTGAGCCAGTTTAACCCATTTTCATTTTTTTATTTGAGGAATTCAACAGGGTAACAGCTTTCAGACAAATATTCATCAAGATTTGTAACAATTTGTTTAATCTCTTAATACAAGTGATCCCATATCAATTTTTTTGGCATTATAACATAATAATTGTACATCAAAACAATGGTTGCAAGTGACTTGATAAGCCATTTGGTGTGATTTGATGTATTTTGTTGAAAATCCTTTTAAAACATTAACCAACACATTTTTATTTTTGGCTACCTTATATTTTGGACGCCTAATTCATGATTTTTCCACCTCAAAATCTTTGCTTTCGCCCAGAAAACATTGAATCGTTTGTGTTAGTACAAGAAGGGTCCGTAAGTGCACATAGTGGCCATTTGCCAGAAATTTCCCAATCAAACATACATGATGCCAATTCTTGGGTCAGTAGCTCTTAAAATTGTTCTTCAAGTGACGAGTTGCCAGAAGAACCATTTCAAGAGCCACTGACTCCAGAGAGATAAAGTGAGAGTTATTCTAATTACTTGGCATCACAACAAATCACACGGCAGCCACTGCACATACAACCTTCTTCACTAGGCTCACCAATAAATGTTCAGGTGCTGCACCTGTTAGAATAGGCTTGTTCCAAGTCTTCTTTGGACCTCCCCTAAATACCATACTGTCATTTTGCAATTAAATTCTCACCATTCTCACACTTGTGAGTCGCAGTACAATGCTACGTCACCATTTTCTTGCACCATGATGATATTTAGTTTCAACCCATATTTTCTCTCTCTTGTACTTTTGTTTGTTTGTTTTTTCCAGCTTTTGACGATTTTCTGGAATTTTCCATTACTTTTTTTAAAAATCCTATGGCCACCCACTAAACCATATGTAGAAAAATGCCTTCAATTTGAAAAACATTGGGGTTTTTCTTTAATTTGATACTTTTTTCAATGACATAACTTCATATGCATCAGAAACAATTAACTCGCATCTGTGATACTTTTGTGCTATTTAAGCATTTCAGAACCAACAAATGACATTTTTATTTTAATGTTTGCAGGCCTGAGTGGTACCACAGCTGTAACTGTTAACAGGGGAAAAAAAAAAAGAATATACAGTATAATTATAATGGCTATTACAATCTCATCATGCCCTGGGAACATTATCAGTAAAATTGATTTGTTTGGTTTTTTTTATTGAGAGAAGATTTTGCTGATTTTCCATAAAGCTATTCCATTCGCACACAGAACCACCAATTATCAAACTACATCCAGACCCCCTATTTCAGTGTAACATGGCTCCTGCGAAAAAAGTTGTTTTCTTAACTCTTATTCAGACATGTTTTTTCGACCGCCAATAGGAATATTCTGATGTAGTTTTATTTTTCGTGTATGTCCCCAATGCTTTTCAAGCTCATTTTCTTCCATTTCTTGGTGCAATAACCTGCCGCATGCAATTTGCAATATTGCAGGTCATGCTTCCATACGGGACTCTTTTGCGGTGCAATTATGGACTAGTGGCATTTTCGTCACTAGCACGTATTTAATTGTGGGAAATTCCAGCGAAATCTTCTCTTGTTTTTATCTATCTTATCTTCTGGCTATAATGATTGTAAATTGGATCATTTAAAAAAAAGGTTTTACAAGCAAAAATATTGCAAGGGTGCAAGATCAAAGTCATATGTGGCATTTTCCCCACAAATTAACCCCTCCATAAAAGTACCCGATGGAGAATTGATTTCTGGTAATTTTCCTGCTGCATAATAAGTGCCCCCCCCCCCCTTTAGAGCAGAACTGGCTATGTCCAAAAATGGCATTTGAGATGACAAGTTTAAAGTTTGACTTTAGCTAAAAATAATAAAATCAGGGATCAACAGTATTTGAAAATCTGGAATAAGGAGTAATCTTCCAGTTTCATGCTACTTATACTGTTTCAAAGTTGATATATAGCTCTTACACTCATTGATCCCATGGATGGTTGAAAAAATGACAAATGGACATAGCCAGTTCTGGCTCTAAGGTGATGAATTAAAACTCTCATGAAATCTGCAAACATAAATTGCTTAAGAAATAAAGTTGTTTTAAATCAATTTCACTGATATATATTTCTTTATGTTGCCAATCTAAAATTGTGTCTAGTGAAAATGATAACCATTTATAATTTTCTCTAATCAATAAAGTGATTGAATGGTATGTTCAGAATGCCTCAATATTGAAAACCAGCTGTAGTACTTTAATACTGAGACAGGTTTTTTTAAAAGACAGCCACTCTGTAGTCAACTCATTATAAGTTATTCCATTTCAAATCTGTATCATTGCTGGAGAAGATTTAGGTAAAATCTTACAACAGAGTAAGGATTTGAGGTGGAAAAGCCCATTGGGTAACTACATTTGAACCCCCTGGAAGACTTTATAGTTAAGTCTCCCATAAAATGAATTAACCCATTCAATAACTTTATTTGATGATGTACACATACTCTTCTGTGGAATAGGGCATGCGTGGCCCTCTTGTTTCATGGCCGTTTTCTTACTTGCGTGGTAGCCTATACGGCAGCTACACCGTGTCTACCGCGGCAGCTATAGCACAGTACACACTGAGCTAGTTGCGATGTAGTAGCTGCAAAGATAGGGCTTCAAAAGTACGCAGTTATTAGGTATACAGTGACGCGTCTACTCTACAGTACCTACCCCAATAATTACCCTATAGTTGCCCACTAGGTGGAGAGAAGGTGGAGAGAAGGTGGATATGGTGTAGACAGTACCGGGGGCGGAGTAGACACGTAGCTACCACATAGCTATCCCACGGTTACTACAATACCATTTTGATAGTGAACGAAATGAGGACACTACACACTTGGTCTCTGTTTAGGTTTTTTTTATCAATTTTTAAGAAAATCATTACGAAATTTGAATCGGGCATCATAAAAAAAAAAAAATTGTGCATGTTAATTAAAAAAATGCTAAAATATGCCAAAATATTAAAAATACAAAATTGGCCATGAGAAATACCGCGTGCACTGAGAGCCGGTGTAACCTCATAGCTACTCCACCACGGTGCAGACAGCTGCTGTGTGTACACTATCCGTCTATGCGGCAAAAATACACAGAATCCTGGCTGGCGAGTGTAAGTGTAGTGGGTAGGTAAGGCGACGAAAATAAAAAACCCTGTTTTTTAACCTTAACGGGGCCCGACCGACCCTGATTTTTCAGTTTTGCAATTGTTTTTTTTTTAGTTTTTCCAAAAAATCACGTAAAATCAGCCTGTTTTTAGCCCAAATTTATCAATTTTGGCAAATTTTTTTTAGAAAATTTGTTTGTAAAAATTTTTCATTTTTTCTCTTGATTTTTCAGATTTTGGGACTATTTTAGGCCAATTTTGAGCTCCAGAAAAGAAAAAAAAATTAAAAAAAGAAAAAAATCGGCCGACCGACCGACCCTACTCGAAAGGTCCGCTCGCGCGTAAAACAGGGTTTTCTTTTTTCGTCGCCTAATGGGCCATTCTTTGCGATGTCACACACGAGACCAAACTTTATTTGCCTCCCATGACAAAACAAATAATCTAGCAAAGTGGAAACATCATTTTTGGTTAGATTTTGTCCAAACCTAACCAAGAATAATGTTTTCACTTTCGTTAGATTGGTTGTTTTGTCATGGGAGGCAAATAAGCTTCAGTCATGTGTGTGACATCCCAAAGAATGGCCCTAATGTGTGTCTCCTCGGTGATAGCTGCGTGGTAACTACCATGAAGAAATTAGCCGTGTAAATGTAAAGGTAGTGCTGAGCAAGCTCGTGCGCAGCATCCCTCTTTCCTTGGCATTTGGGCCAGGCAACTCTGCGTAATTTTGCTGTGGGCAGTTCGCCACTCCTCCACACAGCGAGGGAAAGAAAAAATTTAGGGGGAAATTCCCCCAAGTTCCCCCTCTCATGCTACCAACTATCTCTCTCTCAGTATTGTACTTACCTGAAACTTGACAACCCTGGGTATAAGTTCTTCAAAATAGCGATCTACAGCTTCCAAATAGAGTGGATATGTTGTCCTGATTTGCATTTCGTCGTATTGTAGAAGCCAACTGTACAATGAGAAAGGACAATTTTATCAAAGGTGCATTTTGTGATTTCAGCACCTCCTGTTATTTTCATTGTTCACTAGATATCCTTGAGAAAAGCTTATTCACAAAATTTGAGTTGATTCCAGTCTTGCAGTTTTGTGTTATGAGCAATTGCTTGTTTCCCACAGTCTTATAGGCCACTGT